>JAHDVE020001755.1:0-98330 GCA_022606495.2 Halesus radiatus | reverse complement strand
ACCTACATAAAATCATGCAATAATTTTTTTTTATTTATTCAATAATTCTGTCACAATAGACCAATACCGTTGGGTGTGTTACTTTTTCTAAGCAACATATCCCCTGTTAAAAATTTGCGTAAATTAAAGTTTTTAAAAGCAAGCCGTGAAAAATCGCATGCCAGTAGCATGCTGCGATTCCGCGCGAGTAAGCTGGCTCTCACGGTGACGTCATTCGCCTGCATTCAATGTGATTTCATCCTCCAGCGACCACGTCCAAGACATATTCACTGTGGGTAAAGTGTGATGACGCGGGGTTCAGATCAGATAATATAATTTAGTTGTTGTCATAATTTCGGCTTTATGAAGAGGAGAAAGTCAGGAGAAATCATCCCACAGAGTACGGCCATATTGCGAGAACGAGAACACGGCGCTTATTTGGAAGGATGTACAAAATAATACGGTTGCTTTCATTTTAATTTGAAGATCACGAAACGGGCAATTAATTGTATTATAGTAGGTTTAATTTGTCTGTAAAATAGCAAATCATTCGTCATGAATATAACATAAATAATTTTTATCCCTTTGAAAAAGGATTTAACGATAACATAAACATTAATTTTGTAGTTAATTAGTATTGTTAACCTCTCGTAAATTAATATGGGACATGAGATTAGACATTGATTATACGGTATTAAATCTAAATATATAGTATGAAAATGCTTTCTTAACATGTTGGTGGATAATAAATTACTTCCAGTAATTAAAAGGAACATAATGTTATTAAATAAATAATGAATAATACAGAGTTATCGGTTATATATAGTTATAGAATACAATAGTGTAAAATAGAGAGAATACAAAAGAGAGAGAAAAGAGAACAAAATATTAGAGGGAGACAACAATAGAAAAGTATTACGTGTAAGATGGAGACAGCATTAACATATATTAATAATAATAGATATTAAATACGGCTGCGTAATGGAAACATAATGAAGTCATTAAAGAGAGATAATCCTACAATATTTATACACGGCGTTCTACGAGTATATATATATTTACCCCGACGAAGGTTGAGCTAAGCGAAACCGGTTGGCGAAAAATAAAGTGTATTCATGGTATATAACAAGTGTTTTTTTTTTTTTTTTAAATGATGTCAAACCGCAAATTGACTGCTTCTCATGAAAAAAAAAATGAATATAAAATTGTTAATTGAATTACTCGGCTCGTGAAATCTGAGTAAGAGAGACATTTTGAGATAAATTTTAAAATCTATCTAATGAAAGAAAATATTTTCTTTGTGATAAATTCAACGCAAAAGTAGAACAAAACCTGTTTCAAGAATTATAATATTTTGTAGACATACTCGTAATTTAATAAAAAGCATAAAACGGTTACGTTAACTTCACAAGGCTATAAGTGCATATGGGGCAGTCTCTATTAGTCAGTTGGATGGAGTTCTAATACCACAACCAGCAGTGGCGTACATTGCTCTTTGGCCAAAGGTAGGCTGTGTGTAGTTTTTCATTGAATATTTGAAAATTGCTATTTTATTATCATCTTCCGCTGGTTGTTAGAGCCAACTGAATTCATGGAAAAATACAATTTGAAAAAAAAAATCGCAGTTTTCTATAATCGTTTTATTTCCTTTTTTGGTTCGTTTTTCTTAGGATGGGCACAGATTTTCAGCCTTTATGGACTGAACACCTCTGACAGCGAGCTAATACCGACTAAATCCCTTTCCAAAATGTCTGGCCTCTTTGGTTCCCTGAATAGTGCAGAGTTTTCAAAATTAATATAGTTCAACCCGCTTTGAAAGTGTATTATTTTAAAACCCCAAATGGGTAGGAATTTATTAACCAATACGATGGATGATCTGAGCAACAGGTTTTTAGGTATTATTGATGTATTTTCTGACTCCATTTATACAGTAAAACGTCATCTATACCAGCACTTTGATGAATCCTTCAATATGTAGTATTGTAGCGTGGGGAATGTAGCGTCAATGATTTGTGCTATAAAATTGTTTTGCTTTTCTATTTTATGTCACTGTTAAATGTTTGAAAAATATTACTCATTACTATATGGTTTAGAATCTCTTTGTACTTTCGATGGCTCTTTTTATTATGTTCTAAATACTATGTAAAAGCCCAGATGGGCGTATAATCAAATAAAAATATGATAAAATTCCCCTTTGCGACATTCGTTCGGCAGTAAGTGTCAACGACTGGTGATGATGTTAAATTCTTTAATTGGTCTTGTTACGTCTTATAAAACATCTACTTTTTCGACAGTTTTTTTTTCTATTTATTCACACCTTAACCAATTGTAGGCACAATGTACATTGTTTCTGCAATCAATTACCCAACCCTGAGAGAATCCACGTTCAAATTAGGCTTGTCTTTATATTGTTAAAAGCATCTTATTATTGTTCGTGTTCCCATATCAACAAGAGCTGTGTTCTTTTCGCAATGCAAAAAAAAACGTTCATCTAAAAAAATCTTAACATTTTTATACAATTTATGTAAATGCCAACGATTTCCTTTGAAGGCCACGAAATAAGGCGACCTCAACTAATAGTCGATTATACCTACACGTATACGGTGTTCCTTTACGATGCACGTATTACTGAAAACACGTATTTCAATTACTGTGGTTTTGACTCCACTTAAAGATATCTTTTGATATTATTTTAGATTTTCACAGCCAATAGAATTTTGTTGTTGAGACATGTTGTGCTACCTCCTCCTTGAACTAACATCTCGGGCAACCTTGCAGTGTCCACCATCAAGGCAGATGTCATGTATCTGAATAACTGGGCACTGGTACTTTCACTTCTATTTCCCTTCCACCTGATAAAATTGTTAAATTTCAACAATGACCACCGTGGCATAATGGTAACTTGCCACTTAGGTATTCACCAATGCGCCAAACTCCATATAAAAGTGTGTATTTGTTTCGATTATGTCATTATATAACATATTTAGTTTATCAGAGCATCGAGTAGGTTAGAAAACACTATTTAAACATCACTAGCTCTGGAACCTCTCTTCCATTATAGATGTTGTTGTCCCCATATCTTATAAGTGTCCTGATGGTGGATACTGTAAGGTTCTCTGAAACGTCCGCCTAAGAAGAAGGAAGCACAACATTAGCTGAACATCCCAAAATTCAACCAACCTAAGATTTTTTTTCTACATAAACTGTATCGAACGTGTCTACAGTTTTTAAGTAGACAGTCATATTTCTATATAACCATATATAATTTATTACACAACACACGCAATACCGAGCTGAGATTGCACCACAAATTCAATACCAAACCGAGATTGCGCAACAATGTTAGGCCGCGCCGCGCGCGCTATAAATAGCGTACGCACAGTGGTACGTGCCCCTTTTTTCACTTCAAACCCAGAACGGACAACTATTGGGAAACTACCAAACGTCTTCCTCGAAAGGATTCGCAAATCATAATAGTCGAGCACCCCAATGTACCGGCGCCTAAATATTTTTCTTGTACACGTCCCGTACATAAATAATTAACAATAAATCAAAACATTGAAAAAAGCGATGATAAATCTCACACACATAGTTATAACTTAATTAATGTTTCATACTTAAATTTATTATAGAACGTGTGAAAATATCCACATTTGATGAAATTGATATGTTTGCATTTTTTTTTTTTTTGAAAATAAAAAACAACGAGAGTCTTAAATTAAATCCCTGTGGCACACCGGAGATTTTATGATATGGGCGGGAGATGTAGACACCGTAGAATACAAAGTGTTAACTTAATTAACTTTTTACCAAAGGAGAATGGACCATAAAATAAGAAATCTGCCTCATAAGTCAGCTTTTGCGTTTCCTTCCTCCTACAACTTGAGATATCCTGTTTCCATGGATCATTAAAAACATCTTCAAACCTTCTGTTGGTTTTGAAACACCGTGTTTTTACTTATTTATTAATCACTGTAATATAGGTTTTTGAGTCAACCGTAAATCTAGGATGTAAAAGTTGCCTCAGTTAACTCATTAAAAGAAGACGACAAAAAATGGATGTCTTGAATAATAAATTTAAATAACGAAATGCAATAAATTAGCATGTCTCCGCGTCAACCTACGCGAAATATCATTTACAAATAGTAAAAAGAAATTTCGTATTCCGATAAAAACGGATTGAGCTATTGCTTTTATTTAATCGAATGAATAAATATATAAATAATTCATTTTTGAATGAGTAGGTTGTGCGAAGGAACATTATCACTGTAACGGCCGTTCTTCCCAACCCTACTGAGCAACTGCTGAGCCGAAATTTTGCCTTAACACTATTCGAATGCACGAAATTCTCGATCAAATTTACAGTCAATTTAGGATATCGATTTTTGTGGATTATGTTCCCCTCAGCAGAAGATTAGTTATAAAAAGTGTCAACAGGCCGAACAAACGTCATCGAAATGTCAAATGTCATTATTAGTGTACGATCTATTTTACGCGATTCAAATTTTGAATGACACAGATTTATTTCCGTTTTCGAATGTCAAAACATGTTTTCTGTATGTTTTAAATAAAACTGAAGAGAGCCTAACTGATTTTACTTATAATAAGCTACGTTTTGTCTTTTTTTTTCGCGGACAAGAAACGTCAAATGTCAAATGTACGAAACGATGAATGTGCTTTCGCGACATTAGCAAAAGTCAAGCTTACACTTTATTTTCAACATATTTTTAATACACACGTTTGTGAAGTATAAAATGTTGGTTTATGTATTAGTTTTTAAAACAAATGATATGTATTAATAAATACAATATTAACTCATCTATGTCAATTTTACATTAAAATATTTACTTTGATGTCACTTTATTGTCTTAAAGTGGACAGTTGCCTGCTGCGGTAAAAAAATACCTGGAAACAGGCAAATAGAGCGAATACTTAACAAAACGCTTAGCTGATTGGTGACTCAGATTGATCATTCGAAAAGTTGGGAAGAATGGCCGTAACTGTCACTGAAGATCATTTCGAATATGACTAGCCGATTTCGGCTCAACTGTACTTTCATCAGGCAGATATTGACTTATATGTTTATGATCTTTTCCGGCGAAACCACAGCTTTCATCTGTTTCCCAAAACCTCCTCCTTCCATATATTTGCTCGCCGAGGCTCTTCTTCCATGTTTCCCGATTATCTAGACAAAAAAGAATTTCCCTGGTAGATTTTTCTACCAACTTGCCTGTACCTACTACATACAACAAACTTTTATTTTGACAATTTCAATCCCTACAATGTATTAAATTGCTATATTTCATTTATTTTCTTATTCCTGACCGTACCTACAATATTATTATTGTGAAAATTCTACTTCAGTGTCTCAATACTATTATGCGACGGATTCAACATCTGGGAAACAAGTACTCCGATGTTGTTGATATATTAAGTACATCAGTATTACAATACGGGAATACCTTAGTACAATTTCTATCATCTAATAGAGCTAATTTATTTGATGAAACTGTTTAACTCTGGGTGGAGACATGGAGGTTATTTTGTTAGCTGAAAATCTAAAATTAATTCGTTTACTTTTATATTACTCATGTTATCAGTCAAATTGACAAGTTAAGTTTATATTAAGTGCCATTATACAAAAACAGAAGGGAACACAGCTAGTACGAGTATTAACATAGTATGGCAATATAATATATACAGAAAAAAATATAATAATTAAGTATAAAGAGATGTGAAGAATAGTGTAGAAAAAAAAACAATTGTGTATACCAGATAATTTTGGTTTAGTATAATAGTTAAGTACTAACGAAGAAGTGAGAAAAACAAATATTTTAGAGTAAACAATTATGTGTATGCGATTGATAGGTCCGGTTGGTGCTATGAGGCAAAAATACGTTTAAAATTGAGTACTAAAAAAAAGAGATAATATTATTGAGTAATATTGATAAGATTGAGTTACGTATTAGTCAGCTTTATGAGCCGACGACGAAACTTAGGGATGCTCTACCTACTTATAACTGACTTACTTACTCGTGTGAAGGTATATTGCTCACGTTTTGTCGGCCTCCATGGTCGAGGTGTGAGGCTCTCGACTACGAATCCGAAGGTCGCGGGTTCAAATCCCGGCGTGCGCAAGTAATTTTTATTTAATTAATTTGTGTTGTTTCACAATTAATTCATTTAAAAATAATATATAGTATATTTGCGCACGTTCCCGAGTGGAAGATACTCTCAGTATCGCCCTGGTGAAAGACCACCATTCAGAATTAAAATACTGCTTGAAGTGGCTTTTTAGCCGTGTTTGGTGACCAGATCTGAATAGCCAGGTATTTCCCCACCTTCTTCCCCCCCTCTCCTTCCCCTCCTCAATACCTTCAGTCTCACAACATTCCCCTATTGGGAATGCCATAGTCTCACTGGCTCCAGACGGTTGGGAGCAGTTTGGGTCTCTTGTGCGGTATTCATATAAAAAAATAATAAAAGTTAGACTAAATTTACCATCGTATTTATCTGCGGTTTAGAAATGATTTGCTACATGCTTCATAAACTGAAATAAGAAATACATACAATCTTCGTGGAAAAAATTAACTTGTTGTTGTGAAGAAATAGCAAAGTATTCATTATAATGAGTGGCAAGCTTATTTAGCACGACCGACCTAGTGCAGGGGTGCCCAAACGGTCGAATGCGATAGACCGGTCAACGGCGAGAGGTTTCAATGACGATCGCGGTCATTATTTCTTATCTAATATCAGTTTTTTTTATCAGAAAGCGAAGCTTTCCTCATCAGGAATATACAGAATACTAAAAAATAATAATTTAAAGTATTGACAAATGATACACATATACATAAACAAAAATCGATTAAAGTAGATGACTCATAAATCAAAAATTTTAATAAAAAATCATTATAAAACATTGAATAAGAAAATTACATTAGAAATTAAAAAGAAAATATTTTTTATTATTAATTTAAATATGAAAACAAATTCAAGAGACAGCAGTTTTAAAAAAAATATTATTAATTATATTTAATTGACAATTAACACTTTTTCTAATTTCTAATTTGTCTAATTGTAAACCGGTTGTCTTTGAATGTAAAAATTTTAAAACTTTATTTATATCAAAGGAATGATTTGTTTCTAAAATATGGTTGGCAAATTCAGAATAATAATTATTACTTAAGCACCTTGGGTGTTCCTTAACTCTAATATTAAAATTGTTTTATTGAAAACATTCATTGGAGTGAACAAAGTATTGGAGTGGGAATGGGATGTAATCTGGACCGTCACTATCAAACAAAATATTTTTTGATAGGAACTGTAGAGGAAGAGTTGGTAAACTAAATAAAAGTGTTTAACTAGATTCTTCTCGGTTCAACAAAATATATAGCAAAAGTGGGTCGTTTGATTCAGAAGTGAGTTCTACGAGTATGACGGTTGCAGATTTGCTTTACAAAATACAAATTGGGATCTTGACAAATCTCTTCGTCTTCAGTGTTTTTGAATCAGCCGCACAAATTTCTTTTTTTTTTTTAAATGTAATGTACGATAAAAATCAAACGCATTTTTTGGTTTGACCTTGGACCAATAAAATGTTTCGCCTGCGGCACTTTCGTGTGTTTGGGTGGCCGTTTTATACATGGTAGGATCAAATTAATCAAATACTTGAGTCGTGTCATGTCAAGAGTCTGAATAACAGAATATTTATTTATTGTTTTATAACATTTACAGAGTACTAACATGATCACATTTATTAAATTAGCATTAGGAAGTGCGGAAGTATCAATAATCCAGTTTAAAATGTTCACAAGATGCATAGTTTTTGATTTAGTTATTACTTGGTAGAGATGTTAAATAATAAAAATAAATAAATAGAAATAGAACATAATGCATCATGTAAGATACAGAAAAAGAAGAAAAAAACAAATAAAAATGAGGCATGTCTTAACATTTCTAATAACCAACATAAAGTATAATAAGATGTAACATAATATAAGATATAGAAAGAGAAGAATAAAATAATGAAGTTACAGTATTTCTAATAACACCACTATTTTTTATGACGTTATAGAAGATGGCTGATCTGGTTTTTAAAATATGCGACGCTGTTTATACAGATATCTAAATTGTGATATTCTATATATTGTATAATCCACATATTCGAGACATTAGATGGAAATATGCAATATTGTTATTTTATTTTTGTTTTTATTTTATTTATTTTATTTTAGTACATAAACAGGCAATATGCACGAAACTTTATAAAAATGAATAATAATTAAAGAGTAGAATAAACAACAATTATTATCTGGCAAAAATGATAATAAAACAAATTACAAGCAAATTAATAAAAATGAATAATAGAATTAAAGATTGAAAACATATTATAAGTAGGTACATAATTAACTCCTTGTTGTCACCTGTGCTGATGGTATACCATACTGTTTTGGTACTTACTAAAGGGCATCATCATATTATCAGATTGATATTAATGGTAAAACTTTCTTTTTATTGATTAATTGTGTCGTTAAAAGTGTCTATTTCATTATTAGAGCAGTGCAATTTCGTAATATCCGCGGTAAAGGAGACAAATATCCCGTATTTGTATGATAGGTCTTAATTTAAAAAATGTCTTATATCCTCCTTGTTGATTTTCTTGTTTGTTGTATTAATGTTGATATGTGATAAAATGTTTGGTGTATCAATTGGATGCATACATAATTTTGTAAAAAAGGTATACATCAGAAAGTTTACGTCTGACTGACAGAGATTGTAGCTTATAGTGCGAAATTTGATCATTACGTTCCAAATCGATCAGATAAACCTTCACGATATCCAATCACACGGGTTAATTTTCTTTGTATGGATTCGATTCTGTAATTACGAATCTCCTAATTAGTATACTAAATAGTGGATGCGTATTCCAAAATACTTCGCACAATCGATTTATGTAATGTTGTTGTTAATTCTGCACTTTTAAAACAATTTGTGATTCGTAGAGTTAATCCTAATATTTGTGATGCATTTTTTAAAATAGTTTCTATATGTTTATTGAAATTAAGTGACGCGTCAAATGTCACGCCCGAGTCTTTGGTTGAAGTTGTGTTCAATAAAGCGACGTTATTTATGTGATACGTATTTTAAAATTTATTTCTGTTCTTTGTGAAGGAAATTGGAGTGCATTTACTTTCATTAAAACATTTGTGAAGAAGCAGAGAATGTGCCGAGACAAAGTTGTTTGGTGATTCATCCTCTCGCTTACCCCTAACGGGAAATAGCATGTTAATTAGTTAGTTTAAAAAAATAATAATTTCTTTAATAATGTTGATTCGTTGGCTTGTTTCTTCTTTAGCCGGGCGCAAAGTGCAGCGAGTGAAGCTGTAGTGAGTGGTCGATCGTTTGACTTCCAATAATTTGAAAGTAGATCTTCATGGCACCCCTGACCTAGTGGGATTAGCATTATTAATTTTAATTCACGAATAGGTAGAGCGCCTTTGTAATTAGATTAGAGATTAGATACATGTCTATTGGTTATATTATTATTATTAGAGATATTACTGGGAAACCGTTAACAATGCTTGCTTCGTTTTATATTACCTTCTCACTTTTCTAAGAACAGGTTCAAAGTTGCAATGAGGCATTAATGGGTTCGGTGGCTTAGAGTAATTCGAAGCAATTCTATCTAAATGTGATAATAATATTTTGAAAATTTGTGTTACACCGTTCTTTGTGAAAAATTCTTAGGTTATTATTAACCTGAAACTGAAACTGAAACAGTAACTTTGGTTGCTTATTGAGTCTTAACCGCGTTTTTTTTACCACATTTTGGGTAAATTATCCTCGGTTTGTTTGTTGCACTAAAGCACGAATGTATCACATAAATATAACGATGAAGGTACCTACCCTGAATATTTTTATTTTGCATATACGACTATATACTGTAATAACAGATATACTACGAGTATGTACTCTATCTGTTATTTTACAAATATATTAGGTTAGGTTAGTTAGTATAAAGCGCACTTGAGGTGAACCTTCACAAAACTGCGCTATAGAAATTTACTCGTATTATTATTATTATTACCCGCATTTTCAGAAACCAAAATAACAGCAGATTTTAAAACAAGGACCAAGCGATACATAAAAGTGAACAATTTTACACGTAAAAAGATAATTTGCTATACTTTCCGCTTTTCTAGCATTCTGAAATAATAGAAATGTTTCAAACGAGTCAGTATTCTTATTTTTTAATCGTATCTCAAATACGTTCGTGTCTTTATCGATAATATACTCGATAAAATACAGAGTGTCGACTTCCTCTTCCACCGCCGAGAACTTCTCACTCTGTATAATTTAGCTGTCAAATTTGTTGAGTTTTGATTCGAAATGCAGTATTTTTTTTTATCAACAGATATTATAATGAAAATAAGATGACGTTTCCCGCGTATTTTATATTAAACGTTTTGTGTAAAATCATTATTGATGCGATAAACCGGCATCAATGATGTGAAAGTGGTTTTCATTGTATTTCAAAGATAAATTTATTATAATCAAATGCCTACATTAATCAAGAAAAGGAAAAAATGGAGTGAAAAACAATAGTCCATTCTTTGATAATAAAGAATATTAAGTCTGGGAATGGCATACAAGATCTATTATTTTATTGTCAATGTTTTCTGTTTTCTATTCTCTCAATCTCGTATTATATTCACTTTAAAACATTTTACCCATTCCCGATTGTTTTAGATTTTTTTTTTTAATTGTTCCACTTTTGGAGCCTGTTTTTCATAAACGTGAATCTTTATTGTCTTTCTGAAATTTAGTGCTCCACAGTATTAATTGGATAAAAATAAACATCCATAATATTCCACCATTCAACGTGCATATTTCCTAAGCGTTTTGGAAACTGATTCCATTAAATGTTAGCAATTGAAAATAGAGCTATGTTACAATGCTGAAAAAATTATTTATTTATTCATATACCAAATTGTTTTTTACTATTGATGTTATCGTATGTAACTACAAAAATATTCGGAAATTTGTCTCTAAAATCCCAATTCACGTAAATTGAATTTTCTCCCTTCATTAAAATGAATAATGTATTTATTTATGTAGGTACAAACCCACTCGCTTGTGTAATTTTATTATGTAAAGTGTAACACGCGTGTCTTATGTATATTCATGTTTGTCAAGTACCTCCTGGAAACAATGATTAAATTACATAAAACACGGAAATTTTCACCTCCCGCGCTGAAAAATCCTTGAAAATTGAATCGAATGGGGAAATTTTTCCAAGGCCAGCATAACGTAAAATGTGGACATTGTGTTACATACCCACTGCTTATAAACATGTTGTTAAAAAATAATTCATTGGAAAATACGGATAAGGACACAAAACACCTATGTGCGGCAAGTACGGCAGCTTTAGTAACTTCTGATACTTAGCCAATATACATATGAAAACTGCAGGAGAGAGACCGGCAGGAGTTGTGACATTTCCTAGAGGCGGCCAAGACTCGCCTAAGGTTTGTGGTGCTGTAATGATGTGTGTGTTTTATTTCACATAAAATATGTTTTAATAAAGTTAAAATTAAACATTGACGACTACTTTTTTTAAATTCACGCCACGGTATAAGATCGCTGGCCATTATTGATCAATAGTATTAAAATATTATACTTTTTACCACAATTTTTTTTGGCAAACCTCCTAAAATTTCGCTTTCAATTTCGAAAAAAAGGTACTACTTTTAAGTCATCAGCAAAAACCTTCTTTATGGCGAATATTTATAATTAAATTTAAGTTCCCGGAAAGTAATAACAATTATTTATTTTCGTAGCTAAAAAAGTAGTGTAGGTATTCTATACGAGGTCATAAACTTTGCTCCATCGAAGCCAGAGTCAAGTTTGCTTCTCAGAAGCTGAACGTATTGTACAGAGCCCGCAGATACTTTTATAGTACACGACTGCTGACCCTGTACAAATCGCAAGTGCGTTGCATTTGTATGACAGCCACCTCTGATCTGGAGCCTCAAAATACCAGGAAAGACCCTTAACGCGTCAGGTGAGAAGGCTGTCCTTGTTCTACCGGTATTTCAGTGGCAGATGCTCTGAGAAACTAGCGTCATTGATCCCTTCGGGATGAATAGTCAGAAAATACGCCAAACGCGCGGCCAATATTTGTACACGGTTGTCATTTCTACGACTCGTTCTTAAGCTCAACTGCCCGACTGTGAGTCCGACTATGTGTATCATCCCTCCTACATGTTCACTCGTTCCTCTCGTCAAAAAGACCCTCCACACAGCACCCTCAAAGATTCAAATACATAGGCCCTGAGGGAAATTATGACCTGCAGTGTGGAGTAAATGTAAAAATCAAAATATTATCAAACATTGTTACTATGGGAAAATACTGCAACCGTTAGCGGCGTGGCTTATAACTGTAAGTTTAAACCTAATTGCCTCTTTAATATTTTTTAACGTTTATGAGATTTTATCGTATGTACGTCACCTAATATTCATTTTTTTAATTTTTTTACGGAAAATCTGCGAAAAAAGCAATTTCTACAACTCGGGCTGCTAGGGGGCGCTAGTGTAGTATGTTGCCATCAAATGTCAGGAGCTGTATGTATTGTCATTTTAGAGTTTTTGCTACTACATTCTACATGTCTATTTTTTTTTAGTGTGTTATTTTATGAATCTTTTTATTCACCCTACTTTACGGGTGGTGATATAATCGACCATAAGTCATGAATCATAGCAACATTGCTTACAGTCGGCTAAATTATCCAAGTCTTGCAATTGGGTGAGTAACTCTGTCCATGGTTCAGGGGATATGCGTTGGTGCTTACTTTGCACCTTTTCATATTGCGCAATCTGTTATTTTCATAATTTTGGTCTTCATCCCTCTGTATTTGCGTTTTTATTGTTGTTTTTTGGGACGCTTGGATGGAATGGACACGTGGAGCGGACGAATGAAAAAGGAGTGTAAAGAGGATGTATAACGCGAAAGTGAATGGTGAAAGAAGTCGGGGACGCCTGAAGAAGACGTGGCTGGTTCGAGTGAATCAAAAACTTGAATCGGGTCATGTCAAGAGTCAGAACATAGAACAAAAAATAATCACTAAAAGTGCCTTAAACGTACATTTAAATGGAAGGCACATCCTTTGACTTAGTACATTTTGGTTCTAGCTCAGATAGTCAATTAAAATACATCAAATACAGCGCTCTGTCTCTCTTACACTGCCTGCATTGTATATTACTATTTCATTTGATCGAAAATAAATAATATTGAAAAACAAAATTTGTATTAGAAATTTTGAGGCCCGAATGGCCAGAAATTTGGATCACGAAACACGCTCACATAGCATTTCTTGTGTTCTTCCATATTATCTGATTCAAATTAACAGAAGAGTATGTTTTTAGACAACGTATGAATGTGAATGAAGCAAATAGTGTATATCAAGATAGAGTTGTGTGGCAGTCTAACCTCTCTGCCTACACCTGTAGTGAATGGCGTGATGGTAAGTTTTTAGGTTGTTTTTTTTCGTTATAATGCCGGTCTAGAATTACACCTGCCTCGTGCCACTGCAACTATAGCATCATCATTCCACAAATTTAGGGAATGCCGTTGACTAAGGGAATCGAGGATGGAAAAAGAGAGGAAAGAGGAAGGTTGGGAAGTACCTGACTATTCATATCTGATACCAAACATAGCTGATACCAATTCAAAAACACATATTGATTCTGAATGGAGATTTCTCGCAAGGGTGATTCTGAAAAGAGGTGCAAGTTTAGTAATTTTGTATCACGTAAACATAGCAACAATATACAATTAGGGGATACATTAAAACGTGTGTGGCTAATGAATATACTATCGTAGCTTATAAAAAAGGTTTTGAATACGATCATCGCATTTTACACAAGAAACTGATTTCCAAGGATTGCATACTTCCATGGATTGCCGCTGAAGCGCCACGAGCAAATTTTTGTATGAACTATTTCTTAGAAGAGAAAGTTTTATACGTGCTGAATACATATCGCAAGTATGGAATTAATTTCATAATCGCCGTCGGGCATCGTGAACGGAAGGATTTTTTAGAACGGAATTAAAATATGGTAAAATTACAATACAAGTTTGTTTTATTATCTTACCTCTTTTTTATTTCTATTTCGTTTTTTTTTTATTTCAAGACTTCATATTTGATGAGAATGTTCTTCACTTCATTAGTTAGAAATCACGTGGAGTATAATTCACCTATTTGGTCCCCTTTGTATAAAGTGCAGTCTAACAAATTTCTTAGGTATATAAATTTTAAACTCAAAATTACAATTGAAAATATTAATCATGTAAGTTTAATGAATCGATTGCACCTAATCATGCTGTCTGTATTATATAGTCATTAATTACCTAATTGACAGCCCTTCCATAGTCGCCACTATTAAATTAAATGTACCAACGAGGCACACAAGACAAATTGTAACATTTTTCTGCAACACTTACACAACCAACTATCAGTCTCATTTATTAACCAATGGGATGCATGATTTGGGCAACAGGTTTGGAGGTATTGTTGATATATTTTCTGACTCCATTTATACAGTAAAGCGTCATCTATACCAGCACTTTGATGAATCCCACAATTAAGTATTATAGCTTGGATAATGTAGCGATAATGATTTGTGTTATAATACTGTTTTAGTTTTCTATTCTATGACACTGTTAAACTTTTTTTTTTAAATGTTCGTCACTTTATGGTTTAAAATCTTCAAGTACTTATAACTTTTTTATAGCTCATTATATTCTGTTCTAAAATACGTGTAATAGCCCAGATGGGCGTATAATCTAATAATCAATGATACAGATGACCGCCACTGGTAATAAACGCCCACTTAATTTTATTTCTTTGTCCATGGCGGGATCAGATTCGGCGACACGGGGCTTACTGCTCCGCCGAGAAGGCAGTCAAAATGGCATGGTAGTTAAAAAATTTGTTTTAATTAATAACACAAATTAATAATGCCAACCTCATGCATATATCACAGCCGTGTAACACTTTCATCGCATCTTCCATTTACCAACAATGGTCACATGATGCACCGCCACAATCAGGACCTTTCACAAACAACCAACTTTTTTTTTACAAAACGATGATTATGGATTCCACGCGGGATTTGTTGGCGTTGGGTTAAACCGCTGTTTGCGAAGAAGATAGGTACCAGCACTGAAGAGATCAGCCGATAGAACTGTACTGTGAGCGTGTCAGTTTGATCGTAAGTAAGAATACTTAATTTTTCCATAATTCTGTTGAAATTGATGAAACATTTTCAAATTCCGAAATTCTTTCTTGAGCAGATAATCGATTTCATAGGCCTGTCTGGGTCTAGGAGTGGAAAGATCTTGTGTAAATTAGGTTAGTCTTGTGTATCAGTTGTCTTTCAAATCGGTGTATACGGATTGGTAGAGATCTACTGCCAGTAACGCCCTGGTGATAGACCATCATTCAGAATCAAAAAGTTGCTTAAAACGGTCTTGCACGTGTTTAGCAGTGGCGTGCATTTATCTATGACCAAAGGTAGGCTGTGTGTAGTTTTTCGAGTTCGGGTATAAATTGTGCATTAAATATTTGAACATGGCCATTCTATTATCTTACTAAAATGTGTAATTTTGACATATATATAAACAATTCAGTTCAGTGTACAACGATTGTACCATAAAAATATTCACATATTTTAGAAAAAATCCATTTTTAATGATTTAAAACTTTCCTCCAAACCATTCATAATCCCGGGCAACGCCGGTTACTTCAGCTAGTCTTATATAATGATACTAACTGTATTTTTTTGATTTTTTATCGCTTTTTTAATGTTTTAAAAAATAAATAAATTGCCCTACTATGGATTATCTATGCAGTGGCTAGTTACAAGTCTCTTCTCTTGTGACGACTTTCTTTGCTATAGTGACATCACTTTTGAGAAAAAAGAGAGCCGGCCCACTCTTTGCCAATGTGACCACTTTTCTCCACACCACACTTCTATAACTGCCAGAGCGGTGACAACACTATAGACACTTTGTGACTGTTTTCATAAGCCACGGAACTTCAAAAACTTTGTGACGAGTATGCTATTTTTATAATCTTAACTGTAAAGCTGATAATCTGTTTTACTCATTAAAACTCTCGAACCGTCCATCGTGAAATTTTGCACAGTTGTTCTGTCTGAATTCTAGGTGAATGAAACTATTTTTCAGGGGTTGCAAACCATATAAATATTGGGAGAACAGTGATCCTACACCAATAATCAAAACTGCATAGCAGAATATTTGTTCGTCTCTCTGTAGATTTTGTTGCTGTCAATTTCTTGAATATTTCAACGAATTTAGTAATTTCTTCAATAGATTGGTATTCGCTTTGTGGCTTCAGTATTAATAAATTAAATTAAAATTACTTTGTAATCACCACTTTATTATTATATACATATCAACATGTTTCGAAAGCGAAGCTTTCTTCGTCAGGAATATACAGAATACTGAAAAAATAATAATGTCGAGTGATAAACATAGAACACAATAATATAAGAATAGACAAATTATAAACATAAACAAAAAATTGATTAAAGTAGGTAAGTAATTAATCAAAATTGTTATAAAAATAAATTTAAGCGATGGCTATTTTAAAAAAAAAGATTATTAATTATATTTAATTGACTATTAACACTTTTTCTAATTTCTAAAATTTGAAATTTATCTAATTGTAAAACAGTTGTATTTTTACGTAAAAATTTTAAACCTTTGTTTATATCAAAAGAATGATTTGTTTCCAAATTACGGTTGGCAAATTCAGAAGAATTATTATTATTTAAACACCTTATGTGTCCCTTAACTCTAATATTAAAATTTATCGAAGTCTTTAAAGACTTTTTTTGGGAGAAATTTGCGTTATTTTTGGTGAAATTCCCTTTATGTTTGGAGAAATTCTGGTTATTTCTGAGAAAATAGGTCTATTTTTCAACAAAAACTATTGGATTTTGCGGCAAAGGCAGTGTTATGTTCTCTTTTTGATAATTTGCCACAAAAGTACTCCATATATATATATGGATATTTAAGTTGCCTTTTAAAAATGACAAAACGCAGCGTTTTCGACACCCCGGTTTTTATTTTATGGCGATTTAAACTTTGTCAAAAACAAAGAAATCTTTAGAATGTAATGCAATATTATTTTAAAACACCAGAATATCGCGTGAAAAATACGAAAATTAGAGGTTATTTATCAAAAATTACAAATTTTGCGTTATTCGAGTGAAAATGGGGATATTCGCGTTATTCGCGTAAAAATGACGAATTTCACTTTAAAAAATACGTCACCGCAAATGCAACATTTTCAATTATAACTATTATTATTTTAATAATTACCCACCATTAATTAAACATGATAACCCAAGTGACTAGGGCCTATTCTTTCTCGAGTTTTTGCTAAAATAATTATCGTCAAGGGGATCAAATACCTTGAAAAAAACTCATTTAATCGTGTGATGGTTGCCAAATGCGTCATCCGTATTTCGTCTGCGTTGTCCGCTCCTGCCAAACTCGCATCCATGGTTGTGCAAAAAGTAGTTTATCCTAGACAATAGACCACACGAAACAACAATGGCTGGTGTAGAAATCATCTCACACTGCAAACAATGCGATACAATGGTATAGCTACACGAGCACAATACTCGCAATTTCCTAACATTACCAACGCTGCTGGTTTGCGCCTGAGAATGGTGAACTGGTTAACCCTCAAATCTCTGCTATCCTGATATGCAGATTTAGTTATTATATTTATAGATACACCGTGTTTCAGGGTGATACCGCGAAACTTCAGGGGGTGATTCACGATTCACGGTGATGGTTGAAGAAAAAAATATCTAATACTGCAGACAATGCCACCTCAGCACAATACTCGCAGTTTTCTAACAGTGGCAACGGCGACTTGAGCTTGACAATGGTAAAGCGCTAGTGTTTGTTTGTTTTTTTTTTTTTTTTTAAATTGTCTCTCTCTTCTATATCTATACATAATAATTAATGTTTGTATATCTGTCTGTCCTCGAAATAGCGCAGTTTGTTCTTATTGGTGCCGGAAACATTTTGAAAGTAGTTCGAATGAAATTCAATATGTAAAACTGTTGCTATAATAACCCGCGATGTTCTCTTAAGGTTAGCCTATAGATATACCACAGTTAGCCACAGATTACATATTCAAAAGAAGAAGGTTTGTTAAGGCAGAATATTTTCAAAATATAAAACACCTAAGTAGGTACCTACGAACTTTATGATTTAGACAAATTTTATTTAGATAAATTTTGAATAAATAAATGTTTGGAATGAAATAAATTTTCAAATAATTTCTTTGTTTAGAGATAGTAATAATCGTCACAAGGCATTACTTTCGCTATCAAATCATTTATGGCACCCAAACGACAAACGAGAATTCACAATTTTATAACTTTATTCCAAAAAAAAAAAATTCCATATCAAGGCCGGGTACACATCAGCTAGTATATACCCATTATCTCAATATATGTACAATTTTTTTAACACTTTTTCATGCATTTATTTACGTTATTAATATTATTTATATTATCAATGATTGATATTGATCAGATAGCCTTTTCAGCATACACATTAACCTCGTTCGTTGTGGTGCATTTTTATAGTATTTGGCATTAAGTTAAATATCTTACGCATGTTGTATTCCAACGTTCTCCGTACTTATTTAAATATTATGGATCTACCAATCCATCATTTCTTGTGTATGCAGTATTATATATATATATACGTTCTAATTTATCTTTATGGTGCGAATGTATTATACGAATAATCTAAGTTATTCAGTATCCGTAAACTGTTTATTTTACAAACCTTGAAATATGTCTTTAAAAATAAAAATAAAAATCCAATAGAACAAAAATCGTATTAGTAAAAGGTTATTTTATTCTACTCAATCGTACGCTAAATAAATGCAAGCACACAGCTGTTTTATTCAACCTTTTACCAAAATAAATTCAAATGACAAATAAATGATCTTTCTACGAAAAAGAAGTAAAATTATGGCTTAATGATTTAGATGTTGGAACATTACATCTATAAAATCTTTGTTATTTAACTCTGCTTACTTTAACTATAACTTCAACATTTATTAGACATAACCAAGAAATTCTACTTCCTTACACCATAATTCTAAAATCTTCCATTAATTATTGTACTTTCTTACCGTTACAATACTTAAAATAATGAATATTCCAGAGTACTCTTATTTACTCAAATTACTCATATTGCCCACACAAAGGCAGCACCTATGTGGGTTCACGTTTCTTAATATTATAATTTAAACAATCATGGATGTATAAAAATATATACAACTTATCTTAAATTATTGTTAAATTTATGTTAAATAGTACAGCTTTGACAGGTAAAATTTTCTCACTCTGGAAAAAGGCGAGTGTAGCATGTATCTTGTCGGTAAATGCAAAGGACAACTAATAATTTTACGATGGCGTTTTGAACCATTTGGATTTGTTTCAGATTGTTTTTAGTGGTGTTTCCTCATATTGTTAATCCATATATTATCCTCAAATGTCTGTTAGCTTGGCATATGTAGATTTTGAGTTATTTATGTAATTTTATTGTTTTTTTTACACCTGTTTGGCTGTGAGCAATTTTGATCTACAAGGTTCAATATAATAATCAAACTGTAAAATCTAGATTGCTTGAAATGCACAATGGATTGATCTCACAATCTCCAGATCCAAAGTCAGCAACGATCTCTGTAACAGAGCAGGAAGCTAAGCATCCAGAGGTCGAAGACTGAATTCTGGTATGGAAATATATTTAAAAAATGGTTTTATCTCATATAGAATTTTATAGAAAGTATCGGAGTATGCTCGTATATGGTTCCAGAGTGAAAGGTAATATTTGTATCGCCCTGGTGAAAGATTGACATTCCGATGCGAAACGTTTTTTTTTTTTTTACATTTTCACATTCCAGAGTGGAAGATCCTACTCTTTGTATATCCCTGGTAAAAGAACGGAATTCAAGATTATAAAAACTATAGGAGTTTTTATAGAGATTGGGATTGGGACATTACGGATTTCGACAAATCCGGATAGTGGAATCAGCGCAATTCCCGTTATTTTTAAGGAAGATTCCTTAACTTTTCCCTTAGAGTTAAAACCTTCTTATTTAACTGCGGTTCCGGTTCTCTCGGATGACAGCTTTCAGAGAATTCAGCGAGAGACGTTCATTAAAAATGTCAATATTTGCCTTGTTTTAACACGAGAAAAACTCAATATTAAGTATTTTACCAATTACGTTATTATTTACTTTAAACATAATTAGCTAGTAAACATTATGTAGATGTTAACAACAACAACGGGAAGTGCGGCATTGAGAAGAGTCGGTACGATCGTCCAATGAATTCGATTCCTAAGGCGGTGGACTCACTCCGAGTTCGCAAATCAGGATTCACTCGTTCCGAACTCACACTCAAGGAACGGCAAAGGTTTTGGATTGGAGTCAGAAACGAAAGGCGTCCCTATGCATTAGTGTAATATGAACGAATTTTGATTCCGGAACGGCGGACCTATGCGGACCGAAAGGAACGAAGACCGAGTCCGAGGAATCGAGTCCATGTGGCTAAACTCGGAATTGGAACCGAGTTTTTAATAAGTGGAATGACCCACCTCTTCGGTCGGCACAAATTCAAATGTCACTTTTAAAACTTGAGACAATAAAGGTCATTACTATCTAATGAGGTAGGTACCCTATTATAAAACGTGATTCTTCGTTAAAAGGCTTATTTATTGTATTTAAAAATAAAATAAAAATATATCAAAATGAATTATAATATACCGTAATTGTTTTTAAAAGTTTTGGTTTAAAAATCTTACGTCACTTGAAGATATTTATTTCATCAATTTGTGTTTTCAAATAATCTCTTAACAACCTATTTAGGAACTTTTACTAGGTCTCACCGGAATTCCGCAGTTCGTCAAGAAGTCTTTAAGCCTAAGGAAAAAGATAAGGAATCTTCCTTGTTCTACCGGTATTTTAATGGAAGATGCTCCGAGGAACTAGCATCATTGATCCCTTCGGCACCGGTGCATAGTCGGGAAACACACCAAACGCGCGCCCAACATTTGCACACGGTTGACATTTGTCACATGAGAACGGGTCGCTTCTACGACTCGTTCTTGTGTTCAACAGCTCGGCTGTGGAATGATCTGCCGGCCTCTGTGTTTCCTCCATCCTCTAACATGGGTCTCTTCAAGACCCAAGTTCACTCCTTCCTATCCTCTAAAAGATCCTCCACATCCAGCATCCCCAAAGATGATATAGGCCTTGAGGGAAATTATTTCCTCCTTGGTCTCCTGTGTGGAGTTACTGTAAAAAAAAAAAAAAAGAACGGAAACAGGCCTCCCGATTTTCAAATATGAAATCATCAATTTAAAAAAAAAAAAAACATTACTAATAAAATAACATCATTCCGGGCTACTTGTATAGGTCGAGCAATGCAACGTAGTCCACGTGGGCATTTTAGTACACAATTATATTTATCATTTGTTTATACTTGACATTATTATTTTTTAATATTCTGTATATTCCTGATGAGGAAAAATATCTCCAAATAAAGAAACATTCATTTGAATATTTTATTTTATTCGAAACGTTTATTTTTTTTCAAAATATGTCTAAATCATAAAGTTCTTAAGTAGGTACCTACTCGTGTTTTCTATTCTGAAAATATTCTACCCAAAAAAACCTCTTCTTTTGAATATGGAATCTGTGGCTAACCAGAGTGTTATATCTATGGGCTAACCTAAATAAAACATGGATGGTTCAATGTTTTCAATACTAATTTTAAAACGTTATAGCAACAGTTTTACATATTGGATTTCATTCAAACTACTTTCTAAATCTTCCCGGCACTAATAAAAACAAACTGTGCTATTTACAGCGAAACCGGTCCAGTGATTTTCGAGAACATCAAGGACAAACAACTAACTTACATTGATTTTAATATATATAGTCGTATATAAAGAAGTAAAATATAGGTTCCTTTTATCCTTTCCTACTATTATAATTCTGAAGTAATGCAAAATCATGTGTTTTTGGTTTAAAAATTTGATGACCTGGAAATATCATAAATAATTAAATTAAATACTGCAAGTAGAACACACCTTGACCTTTCGTTCAATCGGACGTTTTTCGGTGAGTATTTTATAAGCGCAGAAAAAAATAAAGTAAAAAAACAAACCTAAAAAATGTTTAAAGTGCAAAATCTCCACTTACGAAATATTTTTCGGATATTGTCATATTGTTCATGGTAGCAAATTAAGTTTTTTTTAAATTTGACCGAAAAAAAAATTGATATTTATGGTTGAGGTTTAAAAGAAAGTATAACACGCATTTTGGTGATGTTTTTTTTGCGTAAATCGTAACTGCGGCCGGTGTTAAGCACGAATTTCAACCTTATTACCACCTGCATACGGAGTGCGTGATTTCGTTCGAATTTTACGAAGTGGTCCCATTTATGATTCGTTTCTTATTGCTTACTGAGATTAGTATTAGTTTCTCAAGCCTAGAACGAAATCGAGGAGTAAAATTTATTCTATTTTCATAAAAAGTAATCACTTTGTGATTTGACATTATATTAAGTAAATGAAACACGTTGTTATAAACCACGAATATATTTTATTTTCACCAACCGGTTTCGCTTAACTCAAGCTTCATCAGGGTAAATATAATAACTAATTTCTAATACAGAGTTATCGGTTATATATAAGTACAAAATACAATAGAATGAAATAGGTATATTACAAAAGAGAGACAAAACAAAATATTAGAGGAAGACAACAATAGAAAAACATTATGTGTAAGAGGGAGACATCCTTATATAAAAAATATAACAGTGTAATGGGAATATAATGTCATTAAAGCGGGTTATTCCTATAATGCACTAATGAAAGCGTCAAAACCCTTTCATTAATCTCTATTGTATTTTTTACCGATAACTCTGTATTAGAATTTAGTTATTATATCTACCCTGATGAAGCTTGAGTTAAGCAAAACCGGTTGGTGAAAATAAAATATATTCGTGGTTTATAACAACGTGTTTCATTTACTTAATAAAATTTATTCTGTCCAACTTCATTGCCGACCGATCGCACTTGCTTTTTTAATATGCTTTTTCTCGTAGGTTAGTAAATTTTTTTTTAATCACGAAAGTTTTCGTCTCATTGAATGGTAGGAACTATTGAGTGAAATTTACTGATCGCTTCTCAGACACAATAAACGAGTGAATTATACATTTAATCAATTTATTCAATAAATATGTTTATTGCGAGTGATTGTAATTATTTATTACACCGAATGAAAAAGATTAATCAAAGATAGGAGAAAAAAACTAATATAAAATGACAGTAAAATATACTTCTCACTTTCATTCATAAGCTAAGGAAGAACGCTTCCATATAAATACATATTTTTTGACAGTGAATTGAAAATCCTTCGAGGCTGAAGGAAGTAGAGATGGTTACGATATAGGGAAAGGGTAGATTAAGAAGTACCTACCCATTCAGATCTGGTCACTAAACACGGCTAAAACCATTTCAAGCAACGTTTCGATTCCAAGAAATCTGTTTTTTTTGTTTTTTTATATTTTCTTTTGCCGTTTACTGTTTGTCATTTGTGCAGAACAGCGCATATTTAAAATGCAATTTATGCATTGAAATTTCGGTGAAAACACATAATAATGATCGGCCGTAATGTCTGTCGGACTAAAGCCAATTGAGGTTATGTCGTCGAATCTAGACCGCAGACCATCGCAGCCTTGAACGAGTGTTGCCAAAAGTTTCGGAATAATAAAACGTTTTCGCTTTTTATGAATACGCAGAAAAAACGACACGTTCTGTGTTATTTAATATTCCTTACGTGGGTATATAAAAATATTATATTATGTTATTTACGTTAATACGTATCTTGGTGTGTGTTTCTTTGTTTTTGTATTGTTTGCCAAGAGCCAAAATTACCATTTTAACGTTGGGCATCATAATTGCACTTTGGATTAGTTCATATTAACTCGGTAACACTAACATTAATTTATTCCGAATAGATTTTTAAAATATCGTCAACATGTTTAATTTGAATATTTGGCACTATGAGAAGGATTCATTGGATTGCTAATCGAATCCTACCCACTGGGCTTTCGACCGCCTCTTATTTATTGTTAACTAGCTGAAGTGCCCGGCGTTGCCCGGTTTTTTTTTCATGTGATACCACACAAGAGTCCCAGCTGCTCCCAACCGTCTGGGACCAGTGATACTATGTCATTCACAATACGGGGTATGTTATGAGGCTAGTGGTGTTGAGGAAGGGAAGGAGATGGGGAGGAGGAAGGTTGGGAAGTACCTAGCTATTCAGATCTGATCACCAAACACGGCTAAAGTCATTTCAAGCAACGTTTCGATACTGAATGGTGGTCTTTCACCAGGGCGATACTGACAGTATCTACTACTCTGGAACGATGATTCCAATTATTAATGGTTTCGAATAAAGTTTTGAGGTTGTGATGTGTTACCCCTACCCCTACCCTGTAATTTTCTTCGTATTTTGAACGTCAAATGTGCAAAAAATTATCAAAAAGTTCCATTATTCTGCTTTAAGGGGTGGGAAAGAGGGTACTTTTTTGAAATATTATAAAGTTAGCGGTCTTCCTCTTGTTTTAAAGGTCAAGCATGCAAAATTTCATCTAGCTCGGAATAAAACTGAAGATTTGAATAAATAACAAACCCACCCACCCACACACAGACTTCTTTATACATTTATATACTAGCTGAAGTACCCGGCGTAGTCCGGGGTTATGAATGGGATGAGGAAAGGTTTTGAGGTTGTGATGTGTTACCCTCTACCCAGTAAATTTCCTCTTATCTCGGCTTGTGCTGGCCCGTGCATGTGCGGATACCTTACACTTACGTACGCTGTGATGTGAATCTGTTCATAGACAATGTATGCAACTAACGTTGTCGTGTCTGCACTGTACTTTTCTGCACTGCGCGGTGCTGGTAGATGTGGATAGACCTTAAATTGTATTGCGGCAAACAGGAAGTACTACAATTCTTGTAAAACACCGCCGATGCAGTCACCGCCAAGTTTCGCATTGGCCGCAAAGGTAGTACCTACTGCATTTGACAATATCGCTGCATTTACATTCATTTTAATATGAACTTGGCGATGTTTAAAGCGGCGGACTAGAAGTCGACAAAAGCGTGATCAATGGGTGGGCTGACCATACGTACAGTTTTGAATGGGACACTGCGTTAAGTTCTTGAATCCACACAAATTCAGTTGTTATGGTGAAAACGCCAGTTTTTCAATTTTCTTATAATACTAGCTGAAGTACCTGGCGTTGTTCAGGATTACGAATGTTTTTTGATGTTGTGATGTGTTACCCCTACCCCTACACCTACCAAGTAATTTTCCTCTTATTTTAAACGCCAGGTGTGCAAAATTTCATCAATAAGTACCAACATTCTGCTCTAAGGGGTAGGAACAGTGGCTTGTAGTCCATAAATACTGAAAAGCTGTGCATACCCGAAGAAATAAGAACCATAAATATAAATGAATAGATTGTTTGTCAATTATTTTAACTGTGAAAACTAAGTCTAGAAAAAAAAAAGAAATATACTAGTATTAAAGTTTGAACGTAATTGATAAAAAAAGTCGGCTGGAGTTCGTTATTGTTGAGTGTACCAAAGCGTAATACAGTTTTATTTAAATTATCCGAAATAATCCAATAAAATAAATATGAAATGCCGCGATACATTATGTTAGGTCATGACGGCGTTTTTAAACATGAGATTGTGACAACAAATAACTGCCAAAACCAAATGCGTTCCATCTTCTCGCCATGAAATTATGGTCAACCTATAAATCACACTCTCTTTAACAGAAATTAAAAACATCTTTGGCAAATATTGCCACAAAACAGCAGATTTTCGATCTGCGTCTATTCCAGACAATTCATCAGCTGGCCGTGAGCTCCAAAAACAAACGCTGTAATTTCTCAACACGGTCACACTACTCTTGTCAGTCCACTTTGTTTGATAATTTATTCCGATTTCTGATTCACGGGAGTCGAAGTGATCTTTCAGAAACATTAATCCACCTCCTCTCCAATGCAAATTAGATTTACAATTACTAACTGGCCGAATAACCTTGGTCTAAAAGATATTGTTTTCAAATTTAGCAGTGCACTTTGTACTATTATTGCTATATCATAAAATGTATAGCAATAATATTATTATTATTTATTTATATGTACTCGATTTTGTAATATTTCACAAAAAATATCTACGGTTTCCTCGACTGACGTCAGAATTAATAGACTTGCTCTAAGTAAAATTTCTAGAGCTGGATGCAAAGGTCAGGTGACACCCATTTTGGCACCACTCTGGTTCACTCCCGTCCACGTTTGTTTCACGTGATTTTGATTGCGGTAAGCAAATTACAAAACATTTATAAAAAGGGTAAAACTAAATACCCTAACAAAATATTCGGTTTTTGTAAACAAACCAAACCCTTTTACTTAGTTGCTGTTTTACTTAAATTTATTAAACGCCTACCTCACTCCCCTCCCCTCTTATTTTGGTTTATTCCCCTTGTGTGTTAGGGCCTCTCTATGTATTATTTTCTCTGTGGTTAAACCATGAAATAATGGCTCAAAAGTAACAGGAATTATTAGTAAACGTTATTAGTAATCTCTACACTCTGCTTACTCCTTCGCATTTGGAAATCAGTATATTAATTTGTAGATATGTTTGTATGAAGATACCAAGAAGCAGTATTACAATATTGAGTAATATGTCTACGGAGAAAAGTATTGCCCAATTATTAAGAATAATCACAAGTAAATTCTTTAGCAATCACTTTGCAAAAAATTATCGTAACGTTATTTCCGAAAATATTTCGTAAATTTATAAATACAAATTGGTAAACAATTCTGGGGAATATTTTTGTCCCATAATGTGGACGGGAGGTGTAATCATCTGTTACATAAAGAATAATGTTACGGGCAGGCGGTGTTTGTTTGTTTTTTTATACAAACGTACAGTTTTATTCCGAGCTTTGTAAACTTAAATTTGTAAACCTTCGAAACACTTTACATTTTTTTCTCGATTTGGATACCGCCTCCCCGGGAGCGATTCATTGGATAACCAACACCTCTGCCATAGGTCACCCCAAGTGGTTCGCTACGAGATGGTGACTTAGCAGGGGTGCCCGGGTTCATGCGGTGAGGTTTGTCCTAGCCTCGGTGGCGTCTTTCTATCAACTGTTTGGTGTTCCTTTAACCTCTCCAACCGGACTCTTTTGACCCATCGCATCGCACCGCAGTGGGAGGAATGAATTCATACGTCCGTCACTCCTAGACACACTGACCCCCAGATACCTACCCACCGCTCATACCTTTTTTCTTCCCAGAACTTCCTCTCCTTCCTTTCCCCAAAAAAGATCCTCTACACACCATCCCCAAAGATGACACAGGCCCTGAAGGAAATTATTTTCCTCAGGGCCTCCTGTGTGGAAGTAATGTTAATTGTTTTTAAAACTATAGAATCTTCGCACTTTTTGACATTTTATCAGATATTTCAAAACTCCATAACTCCGGACGAAAATGACGTTGTGAAGTTGCGATGGCAGAAAACCGAACTGAACTCGCCGTTCGAGAGTTTTTCCCGCTTCAGAATTTTCTCTTCGGGTTTTCTGCTTTATGTTTAATTATTAATATATTTTTTTAAAGACACGACATCCCGGATTACGAATGACCTGACCATATTTAAATATATCTCCTGGTTCCACCACAGTAAGCGAAAGATGTTGCTTATGTCGTGATGGAGTACTTAGACCGCCGAGGAATTGAACTTACGACACCTGATGGGACACCAACTCAGCCACTGATCGGTAAATTTCCTATATTATTTATATATTTGTATTATATTATATACAGCATAGTATGAAAAGTGTAAATACAACAATAACAAAAAACAAAAAATGTAAGTTTAACAAATATAAAGAAACAAATTAAAAAAGTATGTAAATGTATACAACACCTATAAAAAGTATAAATGTATAAAAAGTTTTCAGTATGAGATAGTATATAGTTTAAAAAGTTTAAAGTATAAAAAGCATAGAGCATTAATAGTATTAACCACCCTACCCATAAGACGTACGTGATACGGCCGCTATATTATCTCTCAAACGCAACAAGCCGTATCCCGTACGTTCAGGTACAGAAAAAGCTATACCCAAAACCCACGTTTAGTATTTCAAGGTCAGCCGAAGCTAATGGGTGTGTTCGGGTATTTTCGTTTCCCCCATACAAGTTACGCCACTAGTCATACGTATTGTTATTGCGAAATCTAATGAAAAAAAACTATGTTTTTTACCTACTTTTTGAATAATATCCCAAAGGACGGACGGTTTTTAATTAAAAAAAACTTGTGTATGGCAACAAAAGTTTAGTCGATTATTCTGTTTACTACTTCTGATAAGAATATTACGGCGGAAATGAAAAAAGCTAATTTTAGAGATAATAAAATCACTGTAAAACTTTTCGAATAAACATATTTTTTTAATAATGCGTAGGTTACACGTAGCCAGTAGCAAATACAGTGATACGTCGGGCATAAGGCTGCGTGTGACATAGCCATAAGTATTCTATTTTAAACAAAACACACTTGTTGTCCCTTTTTCTCTAAAACAATAAAAAGGCGTAAGCAAGATAAAATTATGTTCATCAATGACGTATCGCAAGGACATCACTTTCGGAAGTGTAACTTTAATTGCGCGGCCTATGACAGAAACAAAGCTAGGCCTCCACTTGTGATTTGTAGTCGCGGCGACCAAAAAATCGTTCCCGCAGAAAATCTAAAAGGTGCACACTGCGATAAATAAATCGTTGAATTTGAACAGTTTTTCAATGGATGTCATTGAAACTACTTGTGTGATCGCTCTTTTGGTTCGGGCGAAAAATAAACGGCAGAAGCATCGTTATTGGGTGCATCCATTAAAGCCAAAGATTATTGGAAGGGCAGTTTCTGCATTAGTCACCATATTCCTTTAATTGTTAATAATAAAAAGCTGGTCTCTTTTCAATTTCTTGAATACTTGTTCTCCGGTAAATTTGTCGTCAGATATTTTAAACAAGTATTTGCAGAGTTTTAAACAAAGACGTGGAGGCTTATTCTGGTTCTTTTTAAGGAAAATTCCTTACCCGTTTCCTTAGGCTTAAAGACTTCTTGCTTAACTGTGGTTTCGGTTCTATCGGATGACAGTTGTCATTAAGCGAAGGATATTCTTTAAGAATATCGATATTTGCGTAGTTTTAACAAAAGAAAATCGCAATATTATCATTAGTATTGACTTTAAACATTATTAGTGAGTCATTTGTCGCATAATAATGCTATTAAATTAACCGAATCAACGAAATTACGATGTTTGTAAAGTGCCTATGCCAAAAACTCTAAATGTCAGATAAAAGCGATTTAAATTTTAAAAATTGTAAAAAACTACAATTGTAAAGTAAGTAATAATAAACCACGCGTGTTAAGTATGTGTGATGCACGTGTAATTTTTGATAATATTGTGATAATTATCATTATAAAAGAAGTTTGTGGTTTGATAATAAATAATAGACCACAAACTTATTTTATTGTCATTGAAATAGAATCGGAATTGTTTAGTCGCAATTGTGTGCACTTGTATTTGAAACAGTGAACTTTATTTTAGCGACTAAAAGCCACAAGTGGTGGCCGTCTCTACAGGTTACAAGAAATCCTTCAATGGCAGGTCCATACAAAATTTCAGCAGATAATAAATGTTACCTACTTAACTCTAACCATTCACCTTAGCGATTTATGTTAAAATGGCACAGTTATATGGTAATAATATCATAGCAATTGTGTCCATTGTGGCATCGTAAACGTCCATTACTGGTCTTTGTGTTCGGCTTGGTCCTTGACATGAAATGACTGCAATGGACAGAATATATCGTGGAGCTAATGCACTGCTATTGGCCGCAGTTAAGTGTTCTGCGTTCACGGATGGAGGATTTCAGGGGAAAATCATATGTTTAGGCCGTTTGGTAGAGTCCTCGTTGGAGATGCGTGGTCGTGAGATTTAACTGGGAAATTCGAACAAACGAATATATTCGCTTTAAACCTTCGCGGCTGAGCGGTTAGGTCCTTGGCTTTGAATTCAAAATTATTGAGTTTAACGGCCCTCCACAGTTGCGACCAAATTGTTAAACATAACATAACCTAACATTCGTATGGCCCAGTGTAATGCAAGAATTTTATTTATTTGTTATTTTACTAGAACATTTTTGTTTATTGTTAATTTGCAATAGTGGTTTTTCAGCTGCCTAGTAAATGACAATTTTGAAATACAGTACCTATATAATAATAAATATAATTAATAATTAAACTTAATTAAGAGATGATTCTGTTTTTCGACCACCAGTCTTGCTTTGATCCAATAGTTTCAACCCGATCAATAAATACATCATTACATTCGATATTTACATGGGTTAAATTTACACAATGGTCGGAAAAAAAATAGCGTTTTATTATTACCATCGCTGAATCGCGTACATATACTTTTATATAAGTTAGCAAAAAAGTGAGCTATGTTTTGAGTATCATTAGCCTTTTTACTTGTATAGCGCATGTTACAGGGTATACTAACAACAGTATTTTTCTACTTGACAAATCTCAAATACAACTAGCAATTGAATTTGGAGGTCACCTCTGGGCTGGAGCTCCCAACTTCTTGATAAACCTGCTTGATTCTGTGCAAAGGAGGGCGCTTCGTCTGATTGACAATCCGTTGTTAACAGACCGACTGCCATCTCTAATGCACAGACGCAATGTAGCTATGCTGAGTCTGTTCTACAGATATTTCAGCGTTGATCCCCTATGTGAATGTCGACGGATACGAGCGTAACATCCGTTCACAGTTGATGTTGGCTTCATGAGAACGTGTCGTTTCGCCGACTCGTTTTTGTGTAAATCGACTCGTATGTGGAACGAGCTACCGGCACCTGTCTTTCCTCCAACATTTAATCCAGGCCTATTCAAAGCCAGCATTAACAAATCCCTTCCTACATCCCCGCCTCACAACGTTGCCCAACCGGGTAGAGATATACCCTGTACGTGCTCTGTATATTCAGGGGCGCTCTTGTGAGGTATCACTTAAAAAATCAATTTAAAAAATATTTCAACCTCATTTACATAATTTTTGTAATTTAGATGCATTATGCATGTGCAAACGAATATAATTCGATGTCTAGATATCAGATATATAGTTTGCAATTTCATTACCAGATCTGATCACTAAACGTAGCTAAAGCTATTTAAAGCAATGTTTCGATTCTGAATGTAGCATCCACTCTAGTACGGAATATGAAATAACATACCAATGCACTATTCAATTTATATTCTACTTGTTAAACATCCTACATTAATTAAATTATACAAATTTAGTTGAACGCGTCGGGTTATGAACCCGCGACCTCTGGGTCCTGATCCTAGGAGCTTACCACTCTCCCACGGAAGTCATCACGGCTATCATAAATAACAACATTATACAATAAACATAAATGCATTCAAATTTCGAATGCATTAAGAGGAAGCTATTAGGTGTGAATTGAACATACAAAAAACACGCAATTAAAACTCACGGCTAATTCTACATCTATCTGCAGCTTTTCACTAGTGTTTCGACTTAGACCATCAACTTCCATTCTCGTAGACAGGAAGTGATTGCATCGGGCGCTATTGATGGATTGCATCGGAACGGCCGTCACACCGGTTGGGAGATTAGGCAAAGGTCACAGGTATATTTTACCGGTATCTCCATGGAAATTACTCCGGGAAATCAGACGAAATTTCCTGTACTTGAGAGGCATTTAATTATGTATTGTAATTGCGTAAAATGTCAATTTTCTACACACAAGTCTCCCAAAAGATGTTTTACGAATGACGAAATAATTAAATGCCGGTATATTTCATTTTATCTATTTTTTTAAATATATTTGACGTAAAGAAATAACCCCTGATAAAAAAAAATAATAAAAAAAAAACTGATTGAACTCTACTTTAGAAGTTGGCCACAATTAGTTTCATTAATAAATGACTTAAATAAGTATAAAAACCATTGCAAAAGATAAATACTCTCAGTATGGCCCTCGTGAAATACCACCAATCAGTAGAGAAAATAAAATTTTGCGTGTGGGATAACATGAATTTTTACGCGAAATTCTCAATTTTCAGGTAAATAACCGCAATTTAAAAATTTAAAAAAATTATTTACGCATTCTAAACATTTCTTTGTACATGGTTTTCTGATTCTTGAGTAGCCATAAAATGTCATTCTTTTCTCGGTTTTCAAATAAAATATAACACATAACAACACTTTCATTGCAAAATACCAGGGTTTTTGCTGAAAACTAACCACTCTTTTTTCAGGAAAATCAGAAAACCGATCGGAAATGAATCGTCCCTTAAAAAGGCTTAGCCGTGTTAGACACCAGATCTGAATATCGAAATAGATATCTTTTCCTCCCCCGTCTCTTTTCCCTCCCACTCACTTCAGCCACACAATATGCACGGAGGCAGTGGGACTATGGCATCCACAATTTCGGTTTGTTGTGGAGCTGAAGAGAGAGAAAGAAGAGGGAAAGGAGATGTGATATGTAAAGAGGAAGGTGGAAAAATACCTGACTATTCAGATCTGGTCACCAACCACAGCTAAATCCATTTCAAGCAATGATTCGATACTGATAGTAGGTATGGACCACTCTCATCGATGTATAAAGTAGACTTGACATTTTTACGGTTTTTTGACAATTTTCAATACAAATAAAATTAATTTTTGCACGCCGGGTTTCGAGCCTGTGATCTCTAGGTTCGTAACCAAAGATCTCAATCGGTCTGCCATCTGATTTAAAAGCCATTTGTCTGGATCCAGTGGGACTATAATTGCCTCACAGCATCCCTAATTGGGGTATGTTGTGACGCTGAAAGTAGCTGGAAGGGAAAAAATCATCTCATCAAAACACCTTGTTATGTTGGTACCATTGCATTTGGAACATCAGACGTCACGTTCGCATTCTGTTTTTGTATTAGTATGGACATTTTTATTTTTCTATTTTGTTTTATATTTTAAATATCTATTTTTTTTTAGTTTTGGCCAAATTTAAACTTAATTTGAATGACTTTAATTGTTATCCAATATAAAAAATACTATTATTAATGAAAGAAATTATAGTATTCGTGGGACAATCTATTATCAATACGGATATTATGATAATGTTAATACTCAATACTATTATTATTCTTTGAGTTAAAGTTTTTAAAAGGGTACATAATTTTATTGCTCATGTTTAGTTATGTTTTGCTATGAATATGACATAAAATTATGTACGGTAAAGCTCATCCTTGTTGTGACATTTAACATCTAAACTGAAAATAGACTTGGAGCGTTTTGGCCGGCTTAGAAAAATTGAATCTTTGAAAATAATTTTAACTATGAAAACTAACTTTAGAAAAAAAAACAAAAAAATTAATATACGAGTATAAAAAATTGAACTGGACTTCCTTATTCTGAATTGTGGTCTTTCACCAGGGCGTTATGAAGGGTATCTTCCACTCTGAAACGTGCCGCAAATATAGTACGTATTATTTTATAATTAATTAATTATGAAACAACACAAATTAATCAAATAACATTTACTAGCGCACGCCGGGATTTGAACCCGCGACCTCCGTATTCGCAAGAAGTCTAAAACGTGAAAGTTGTTGATTCCTTTACAATGAATTATTTTGCGGTTTCACCTGTTGCTTTTCTGTGATGATATTCAACAAACCTTGTATAATAATTCACAGTTAATTAAGCAATTATAACAGCCTAGAAAAATAAATAGAAATTCAATAATGATTATGGCATTGCCCTTAATTATATGCAAGTATCCTAAATCCGAAAACACATATACGAGTACACATTTATTTACTGCAACAAAAGCGCGAAGGACGGCTCCGTGTTATTGCCATGGTGAATAAACAAAGGATTTCGCAATGATTCGAATTATAAATTTCGTTCCCATAAAGTAGTTACCTGCGTTAGTACCATTCGACCCCGTGTATTGGGTACAGCTTGACATAGTTAACTTTGCAGCCGGCCAAAAGCGGAACTAAAGACAAAGCATACACCAAAAATGGGAAAGCCTATAAAAAAGTATTCATATATGAAGCATTATTGTTAATTTATTTTTTTATTTTTTAATATTTAAATGCCCAGAGGGCTATTATATACAACTACATCATTTTTAAATCCAACTAACTAACTAACTAACCATCACGCCGTTTCCCAGCAGGGGTAGGCAGAGAGGACAGACCGCCAAACAACTCGATCTTGGCATACACTTCTTGCTTCATTCACTTTCATACAACGTCTAATACATTCTCTTCTGTTATTCCGACTTCTAACATGGCTCGACTCAAATATTTTATTCACTTGATCGTGCTATGTCTTTCTCGCTCGTCCCCGGCTTCTTCTTCCATTCATACTCGCGTTATGCATTCTCCTTACACTTCTTTATTCGTTCATTCGCTCTACATGCCCAAACCATATAATCGTCCCTTTCATAATTTTACGCGTTACGCTTACATCAGCCTTGCATTCTTTACGAATCTCAACATTTTTCACACGAACATACATGGTTTTACATTCGTCTTAGAGATTTCATTTCTACGGCATTCAGTCTACTTTCATCCTTCCTCTGTCAGTTCCAAGCCTCACTGCCATACATCAGGGTTGGTATCAGCACTCCATTGTGGATTAATTACACTTGAAAAAAGAAAAAAAGAAAAAACTCCAACAAAGCTAAAAATACACAGGAATACAAAGGAACAGAAAAATAAAATAATGTAATATCTACAAGTCAATATTAACATTAATATCAAAAAAGTAAATAATTTATAAACTAGGTAGAATTAATTCGTTCATACTTTTTTGAAATTTGCCAAGTTTAGATTATTGTCAAATACATCCATATCATTTAAGTATTTTTTACCAAGACTGTGTAAGCGTTGAATTGACATTAAGATAAACCATCTATAAAAAATTCTAAAAATATCAGTATCATTGTGTTGTCAGCTTGGAAAATAATAAATAGTACTTACCTGAAATATTTGATGGAATAGATAAAACTTGGAATATAATTGTAGATATTTACTATTTGGGAGCTACAAAATCTCATTTCTATAGCAACGCCAAGCTACTGACTTTGTCTTTGAAATATTTTCTTCGCATTATTATTATTTTTTTTTAATATTCGTGTTTGGCATTTCGTTTTTAAAGCAAAACAAAGTTATTCGCTTTTTTCCTTTTTTTTAAATTTATTGTTTAGAAGTGTGAATTTGGTTGTATTTTTCATTTATCTAACATATAAATAACATGGTTATTTTGAAATATAAATTTCAGAAATACAAAAATTCGCGTTATCTGGAAAGTAGCACTAATTTCTGAAAACCGTTTGGTTAAAATAAAACGTGTTTTTGTGGTTTTTTCAAAACTTACTTTGATTTTCTGTAATCCATTTTTGTGTACCCATTTAAAACATTTTAAACTATCACATCGCCCTCATATTTTGTCTACTTATAAATGTCAGACTGTATCTATTATTATGTTTGATTGTATACTGTATTTTACTATTTTTTTTATATTGTAACTAGCTGATGTGTACCCGTTTTTTTTAAATAAAGTTATGAAGTTAATAATTATTGCTTGTCGTTTGGGTGCCATAATTGATTTGACAGCGAAAGTCGCCTTGTAATGATTATTACTATCTCTAAGCAATGTAACATTCATTTGAATTTTTAAATTCTTTCCAAACATTTATTTATCAAAATAAATCTAAATGATAAAGTTCTAAGTGGGTACCTACTTATGATTTCCATTTTGAAAATGTTCTACCCAAACAAACCTTTTTTTAATATGTAATCTGTGGCTAACTATGGACAAACCTCAATACAACATGGCAGGTTCAGTGTTTTTCATACTAATTTTAAAACGTTATAGCAATAGTTTTACACATTGGATTTAATTCAAACTACCCTCTAAACCTTCCCGGCACTAATAAAAACAAACTGTCCTACTTTCAGCGAAACCGGTCGGCTAATTTTCGAGAAAATCGAGGACAGACAGGCAGACATTCGTTTATATATATATATTGATGGTGAGCAGTGAATAAATTCATGCATTAAGTTTTCTTTTTCATTCATATTTAAATTGTTATCATCAAAACACTAAAATAAAGAACAATATTCAGATATTATTATTTTTTTATTATATTTAAAGAATATTAAAAAAAAAAAAACCATAAACTACTTTTTAGTAGTTTGAATAACGAGTGCTTGTCATTCAAAACCTTATAGTAAATTAAATTTACAGTTAAGGTCTATATAAAATTAAAATAAAAACATACGTATCAAACTAAAATCTTAATCTTTCTCAAAAATATTTCTACGTATGTCTATAAAAAACATAAAAACATAAATAAGAACAATAAATCGTACATAAAATAATATTTCCTAATTATCTATTACAAATATTTTCTTTCAGCTCGCTAGCTAGTGTTAAATATATTTATTAACTGTTTTATTTAAATACAACTTTTTTTATTTCAGCAGGTAACATATTTAAATAGGTAAAAATCGTGTAATCTAACGTTCTCTGTCCATATTTGTTCGTATGATTAGGAACCATTAATCCTTAATTAATATTGAGACGAGTATTGTAAGTGTGCTCTAGTCTATTTGTATTATATATAGGGTTATTAATGTGCTCAAATATAATTTTGTACCACAGAATTGATCTAACTGAAAGAATTTTGAGACTGATAAAAGTATGGAATATTATGCCTTTGTTCATATAAACTTTTATGAGCCAATAATTTAACCAATGAATTTTGCACTGATCGAACATGATTGGACATCAAGTAATTGGTCCAATAAAGTCCGGTGATTTATTTTACAATATTTTCTTATTTATTTACATAACTACAGAACAAGAGTTCCAACTGCTCAGGGCCAGTGGGACTATGTTATCGCCATTTTGGGGTATGTTGTTAGGATGGAGGTAGAGAGAAGGAGGAAAGATGGGAGAGAATGGTTGGGAAGTATCGTTCTAATCAGATATTACAAAACACCAGTGGCGTGCATTGCTATTTAACAAATCGTGGGCTGTATCTTCCTGGTGCTAATTTTCACCACTACATCATCATGAAACATCTCGAACGTCTTAAATTTACAAATAAATGCTTCCGCTGACAGTCATCTCACTCATTTCTGGTTGAAAATGACAAAGAAATCTTTTGGTAAAACAATTATGAATTTTTTTCTATAAATAATAATAATAATAAATGTTTAATTATTTTGTGTAAACCACTGCTTAATATATAAATATCAACATGTTTCCGAGGCGAAGCTTCCTTCATCAGTATACTGTGAATCCTGATGAAGGAAGCATCGCTTCCCGAACACTGTGTATCCTGATGAAGGAAGTTTCGCTTTTGAAACATGTTGATATTTATATATTAAACAATCGTGTACACAAAGTATTTCTAATTAATTTTATCTTTTTTTTTAGTAGAGTGGGCATAGCTTTTCAGGCTTTATGGACTGTACGCCACTGTTAAACACGTTTAAGGCCATCTCAAACAACGTTTCGATTCTGAATTATGGTCTTTCACAAGGGCGATACTAATAGTATCCATAATGGCGAGTTTAACTAATAGTGCGTATGGACTACCGTTTTCACCCGTACTAACTGAAGCCACCGCGTCGAAAGTCTCGGCCGTCCGACCGTCCTTTCCTTAAGTGTTCTTCGAATCGTAAATCGGATCTGTGTGGAGGCGGCTTTACTACTAACTACAAAGTTAAGTGTGCCTACCTTTATTATTAGCATTCGAGCCAGTATTGATTGGGTGCCTAACTAGTATGTAAGTAGGTACTACAGACTAGCGTGAAAAATTCTCTGTGATTATTTCGGTTTTGAATCGTAATGCATCTCGAATAGGTGATGAAATGGCGCGCAGTCGGATATCCGGCGGCCATTTTAACAAGATGGCCGGGCGTCAAACGTCACGGTGACAGCTCAGAAACAAAAGGATTTCGGGATTCCTAGAGTTTTGTTTGGTTTTGTTTGGGTCTAGTGGCCCAATTGGATTGGTCTTGCGGAATCAATTGAGGAATGGAACAAACCCGATGCCTGCCGACCAAATGACATTGATGCATGTTAAAAATAAAATTGTATAGAGAGTACCCATTGATAGATTTTTGCTACAATTGGTAACAGAGCCGGAGCAAGATATTTTAACGCCTTACTACCTAGCAGAAAACACCAGTTTAACATACTGATTTATGCAGGCGGCCAGAACAGGAAAGAGCGAACTATTTTTTGGTGTTCACAATATTTACTCACAATAGTCACGCCCCCTGACTTGGCAGCTTAGCTTATAGCCATCTATAAGTTTATGCTATTTTTCCCATGATTTCAAACGGACGTTTGCTGTAGATTTCGTATCATTTTATAGCGTATTTTATTAACACATTATATTTATTTAACATGTAATAATCCATTGCCTTTTGAGAGGGGCGTTTGTACAAATAAATATTTTAAATATTCGAATTTTATAAAACAGACGGAAAATTAACGACCTAAGCTTTTTATTAAAATTATTAAATGGTAAATTCGATTGTTCTGAACTCCTGCATTTAATTAACCTACACATACCTAAACGAACTGCAAGACAAACATTAACATTTTACATATGTATATCCAGTTCCAACTATAGTTTGCATTCCCCAATTCAACGCTTACACAGTCTTAGTAACAAATACTTAAATGATATGGATGTATTTGACAATAATCTAAACTTGGCAAATTTCAAAAAAGTATGAACGAATTATTTCTACCTATTTGTTTATTTAATTATTGTTAACTACAACTTTTTACTTTATTTACTTATTTGTTATTAATGTTAATATTGACTTTGTGGATATTGTATTATTAATTTTTTCTGTTCTTATTTTTTCTGTTCCTTTATATTCCTCTGTATTTTTAGTTTTGGTGCAGTTTTTTTTTCTTATTTAAGTGTACTTGCAACTTTTATGCATGTTTCCTATTTTTATTTTTTTATGTGATTTAAAAATGATGTATTTGTATGTAAAAGCCCTCTGGGCGTTTAAATAATGAAATAAACAAACATAAAATATATTTTTAAAATTTTTATATTATTGTCTTCCCAATTTTCATCATCCCCATCTCCTTCCCTTCCCCACTTCCCTCCGCATGACAAAATTTAAGGGTGCCATAGTCCCACTGGCTCCGAACAGTTGGGAGCAGTTCGGACTATTGTGTGAAAATTATATTTTTAATAAAAGTATTGAAAACGATCAATTATGAATCGTTTAAAGATTGCTTCTTTTCGGACCATTTTGGCACTCTTTAAGGTCCATTCACATCTACCATCACTGCGCTGAGCAGAACAGTACAGTCCAAAGACAACACAGACGCGGGTTTCCTGGGTTTTTTTGGAAGTAAGTTCTGACGAAGAAGACGTGTTTTCGGTTTTAGCGACTGTATATCTTATATAAGGGAGAAAACTCAGATTTCGAGTTAGACCGCAATTACTACCTTGAAATTTTAATGGGTACCAGGAATTAAGAATAGAATACCGATTTGGATTGGGCAATTTCTTCCGTGTGTTTGAAACCAATTTTGAAGAACTGGTTTTAATTATACGCCCAGATCTGCAAGAAAACGTAGCTTGGTGAATAGATTTATTTATTTAAATTTAATGTTAATCAAATTTAATAATGTTATTATAAAGTTCTCCGGTAATATAATTTTTTGGAAGCATTGTGACAACTGTTTCGAAGTCATTTTCAAACTGTGGTTAGGCCAACTTAAGACGACATATGTATATGATTATATTGACCCCCACCAATTTAAATTTTGGTGATGCCTAAAGACTAAAATACTTGCGGAACTTAATAACAACATTATTAAATTTCCTCCTCCATCTCCGCCCAAATTCCATCTTATACCCTCCATTACCTTAGTGAGCAAGCTTAAATATAAGATTTCTATCATCAAGTGCCAGTAGCATATAAAACACAGTTTACAATTCTTTTAAATAAATTAAATAAAAGCCCTACAGTAGCAATAGGCAGCCCGCTCAATGGGTAGAGAAGATTATCTCCACATTTATGCACCTCTAACCACAGTTGACAGAGGAAGAGGGAGAAATGTTCCCTAGCAGTGTACACAAAAATTTTACAATTCGATGTATATATTAAATTTGAATTAAATTAAATTTTAAAAAATAATAATAATAATAGTGACTAGATGTTATTTCACCGGCAATGCGACTGGGAATTACATTAAGTTTTGGCTACTGGCGATTCATACATGCGCTTAATGTAATAATAAATTAAGCTCGCTCAGTGCAAATGACCTCAAAACACGTGCGACTTATTCTCAGTGATCGACAGATTGTCAAAAATGAAACAAACCATTCCCCTCTCCTCCCGCGCGGGGAATGTTTTCCATCGGTTACGGAGAGCAAAATCATTGTGCATGCAAAAACAAATGTGTATGGCCACGTCCCAATGTTTCGATATTTTTTGTAATGTTTCTAAAAACAAGCGCAGGAGACGCAGCTTTAGATGCGCGCCTGGTTTCGAGGCCTCTGTTTCTCAAACCTTGTACCGGCCCTGTTTAGTGAATAAGGAATCATCAAAAAAATCATTTTTCATCTAAGTATCTAATATAAGCGCTGTGTGCTGTTTTATATATTCACTTGGAATATTTATGAATGCTATAATACTTTTTAGAGTTGTTTTGAAAGCATTTCGCTAATGACAATGATCATCAAATTCCCAAGACGCAGACTTTCCAAAGCGTTCATGAACGACACGAAAATCCCCAAATTTATATATTTGCGCTATTTCTGGAATCGAGTCCACAACCTACTGACCGCGTACCTGGGCCTTTACGCCAATCAACAAATAAAACAAACAAAAGATTAGCCTTGTAATAGAATGCAAAACAATGCAATCGTGTTTAGTTCTTACTAAATTATGAACACTTTTAAAGTTCCTTCTTGTGCCATTTCCCACACCAAACCAATGTTTTTTTTTTATGTTTCTTATTACTATTCCGTATTTGTAGCAAACGCCTATAACTTTTATTTATTTATTTATTACATATATATTAAATCATTGAAGAAGATAATATTAACATAACCTAAATGTAACATGAAACTGAAAAAAAAGAACAGAAAATAAAAAGATATCAGTCGCATCTGGGACTCGAACCCAGGACCTCCGTCTTTCCGGGACAACCGCTTTACCAACTTAGGCAATGAGACCAGTTCAATTTATGTCTTCTTCATCGATATCATATTTCAAATTCAAGACTTTGTCAATATCATCCTCTATTTTTTAATCCTATATTATTGGCAGCTATCTTTATGATGATTACAAAGTTCTTCACGAACACAATTGTAAACTAAATAGTGTCTCGGATCCATTTTTTTTTATTTATATGAGACGTCTATTAACTTTTTACTAAAAGCCTAAAGAATAATAAGGTTTCATGTTTCATTTAGGTTATGTTAATATTATCTTCTTCAATGATTAAATATTACAATGAGGTTTTTAACTTCCCGATAAGTTTTACATATTAATTTAAGAATAACCTTCACGATAAGATTCTGGATCTTTGCTAAAGGCTCCAGGCAAGTATTTGTGGCACTACCCCAACTGATAATACCATATTCGAGAGATGATTGTACAAGAGCATAGTAAACTTTCCTCAGTTGTTTTCTACTCAGTATATATCTAACTTTTTTTTTTAAATATACAAGTATCCTTAGTTTTGTCGTTAAGTTTGTAACATGTGTATTCCATTTAAAAAGATCGTCTATGTGGACACCAAGATATTTTATAATTTCAACTGTATTTATCGAAGGGCAAGTACATGAGTTTAACAATGAGTTACAGCTATCCAGATTGAGGTTGTGTTGTAGTGGTAATAGCTTATTTGATATTCGAAAAGTTAAAAATTTAGTTTTATCTGTATTTAGAGTTAATATGTGTGCATCAAGCCAATTTTTAACCGTACCTAAAACATTTTCTGCCATTGTAAGGACTTCGTCCAAGAGATGAAAGGGGTTCTTTCCGAAACCGGTCAGCAATTGAAATAAATGTACTTGAAATAATACGACGACTTCATTTAGTTTTTCAGATCCATGACAATTCGGCAAAGATAAATCAGCACACTTTGTAAAGTAAATATATAATGTCATTAAAAATATGAAGAAAAAAAACTAGGACCTCTGTATTTCCGGAACAACCTCTCTACCAACTGAGCTAATGAGACCAGTTCATACCTCAACTTCAAGACTCGTCTATATTATCCTCCATTAAATCCCATATTATTGGCTGCTATCTTTACGATAGCTGTCTCAGTGGTCCTGGGTTCGTTTCCCAGATGCTGCTGATACCATTTAATTTTCTGTAGTTTTTTCGGTTTCATGCTTCATTTAGGATTTGTTAATATTATCTTCTTCAATGATTAAATATTACAATGAGGTTTATAAGCTTCAATAAATGAATATAATAAATTGAATAATAATGAATGTTTTATCATCTCTTTATTTTTCTAACAAATTTTAAAAATAATGATATCCTCACTGGGTTTTCCCGTACCGAGGATTTCATTTACATACTATTTACATTATTTGAATTTGATGAAATTGCTGAAGGAATATTTGTAATACGAGAAATAAATTGTGATAAGATAGAAACGACCTTGATAAATGAAAGTAGTAGCTATATATACCCTTGACATTCTAGAACCGAATAAAAACTATTCAAATTTCATGATTCCAGAGCTCACCAATAGCGAGTTTTCGTGAGTCATACCAAACATATTTTTGCTTTTTAATTAAAATGATTTATTTTATAAGTACCTACTAAGTTCTCTTGACTCTTAGTATGATCTGCTTTGTGATAGGAAAATTATTAGGAAACAGCTGTTTCGCCTTTGGAATGCGACGACAACGTCGGAAAGGTAACCGATTTATACGCGATGTATTTACATACTTATCTAATTTTTTTTAATTCATGCTTCTACATGTGTACTCAATTATTTTCTTTATTTTTGTGTTCACTATACAGTTGCACTATATCTGTAAACCACTAATTATTTTGTGCTTTTCATGTTCCTGTATACTTGACAACTATCCTTAGTTGAAACATTTTATATTTTTCTTTTATATATATATATATGTTTACTGTACCGTTTTTTTTATATTAACGAGCACTCCTTTCCCAAATACAAGCAACAGCTTACATTACGAAAGACTATATATCGCACAAGATTGTACATTGCACAAATCTTGTTTTCAACTAGAATATGTCTAGTTTAAGTGACCAGCTCAGGTATGGGGGCTCCATCGAAACCAGAGTAAAGTTAGCCTCTCAGAAGCTGGGCGTATTGTACAGAGCCCGCAGATACTTTAATAGTACTCAACTGCTGACCCTGTACAAATCGAAAGTACGCCCCACTGTAGAATTTGGCAGCCACCTCTGGTCAAGAGTCCCAAAATATCTGAAAAGACCCTTAACTCTGTGCAGAAACGAGCGATCCGTTTGATAGATTCGCCAATCTTAACGAACGGATTGCAATCTTTGGAGCGCAGACGTCAGGTGGGAATGACGTCCTTGATCTACCGGTATTTTAATAGAAGATCCTCTGAGAAACTAGAGTCATTGCTCCCTTCGGCACCGGAGCACAGTCGGGAAACACGCCAAACGCGCGTCCAACATTTGCACACGGTTGATATTTGTCACATGAGAACGGATTAGCTGTGGAATGATCTGCCGGCCTCTGTGTTTCCTCCCTCCTACAACATGGGTCTCTTCAAGACCCAGGTTCACTCCTTCCTATCCTCTGAAAGATCCTCCACACAGCATCCCCAAAGATGATACAGGCCTCGAGGGAAATAATTTCCCCTGTAAAATAATTGGGGAATTAATAGGAAATAATTCCCCCTGGGTTACTGTAAAAAAAATGTTTACCTAAAAAAAATATTTAAAAAAATACATCACATTTGCTATTTTTTTTGTAAATGCGGGATCCTTAATTATCAATTACATTGTAAAGAGGAAACACACAAAGTATTTTGTGTTTTTTGTAACTTTTTACAAATAATAAAAAATTCAGTTTCCTAAAATATTTTCCACTTGGCAGATCCTATCTATTGTAACCTTGGCAAACCATCCCGCGACATATCCCAACATCCTCCGCAATTGCAAGAACAATATGTCTAATCCAATGACTTCCTGTATCCTGTATCCTGTCTCTTGGCTACAGGCCACTGAGTCTACGTCCACAACGACAGCTGACTGTGTAGTCCAGCGGGTAAGATAACCGGTTACACTGATTCTTGATTCGTTGGCGATCATTGCCAAATGAACTTCCTGTTCAGAACAGTTACGGAGTTTACTTACGTAACGCAGATCAAAGTTTCCATGGTAACCAAAAAAAGATTTGAGAACAAAACTACACCATCAAAATTTTAAATTTATATGTATCTAGTAAATCGGTACATATAGATTTATGGTAGGGTCACCGGAAAATTCAACACGAATGAATCGGCACAATTCTTAAAAGGGATATAAAGACATTAAAGTTCGAAAAAAAACTAGCCATAAACCTAACCTAATTGATCATTTGTTTTTATGGTTAATAATTTTTATTCTCGTATAAATATTTTAAAAATTATTTGTGTTCTATTAGTTTAGGTTTTCGGGAGAGATTTTTTTCAGACTTTTAAAGACTTAATATCACTTTTAAAGAAGTGTGCCGATTCATACGTGTGTTGAATTATCGTGGAACTGGTAGGTAGTACTAGTACCTAGTTACTACCCAGTTTCGACAAAGTATTCAAAGACTTTTTGAAATCAGAACAAACAAAGTTGTGTATTGTATTCTAAGTTAAATGAGTAGTTCAGAGCTCCGTAGCTCATTATGGAAGTGGCATTACGAGCTGAGAAGTTCGTTTGATCTCGAAAGTTCAGGCAGAAAAACCTAACCATATTTTTTTTATTATTTAAAGTAAGTACAAGTACACAGCTTGGGAGGCGGATATGGGTACCGCCGCCACGGGAACCATTAATTGGATAACCAACACCTGTGCCATAGGTCACACCAAGTGTTTCACCACGTTTGGTGACTTGGCAGGAGTGCCGGGTTCAAGGGGTGAGGTTTGTCCAGATCTGTAAACCGGGTCGGGAGAATATGGTTGAGGGAGACCATTTGACTTCTCCAGCTGGACTCTCTCGACCCATCGCCATCGTCTTGCACTGCAGTTTGAGGGATGGATTCATACGTCCGTCAATCCTGGACACACTGACCACTAAAATTCCTACCCACCCCTCATGCCTTTATCCATTCCAGAACTTCTTCACCTTCCTTTCCTTAAATAAACCCTCAATACAGCATTCCCAAAGATGACATAGGCCCCTTAGGAAAATGATTTTCCGCTAGGCCCCCTATTTGGAAATATTATTATTAAATTTTGCAATTATTTCAGTTTTATTATTATTGTGACAGCTGTTTCGGCGTTCAAAGCCATTTACAAACTGTGGTTAGGCCACATTGAGAAGAGTTGTTAATATTTTTTTATTTACCCCACCCAATTTTAATTTTTATGGTTTTAGAAATGATGTATTAATATTTTCTGCAAAAACCGATTTACTCATAAAATAATTGTGATTATTAAAATTCTTTATTATGGAAGGTACTTATAGTTGAAATCTATTCTCCCGCTTTTAATGTCAGGTTTTTCCGAATTGTTTTTTAATGACGTGGGTGCTATTTAAGTCATGCCACTATGCAAATTTCTTTACCCCAGACTGTTCACGAGTTCCTAATAAGACGTATTAACCGGTTTTCTACTTTGACATTTTTTTAATAAGTTAAGATCAGGGGAACCATAGTAATAGACCGCTCGGCCTTGTTTTATCTACAATAAAAATCAGGCTTGGCTACTGATTGGTTTGGTGTTGCGAATGTCCGTAGGTAATTACACCAATAAAAAGATTCCCATTCCACGTTTGACGTTTTAAATTTAGCGTAGACTGAACTGAAACATCGGAAAACGAATACAATATTATAGTTACTAGTGACATCTAGCGTAGAAACAGTAAAACAAAATGTGAACGTGCGACATAAATTGGATGTACTATATATTGCCATCTATTGTAATTTTGTGAACATACTGTTCGTAAAAGTTCACAGTAATTATTTTAACACATTGCAATTTAATATTTTGTGTTTTATAATAAATTGCTTATGGACAACTGTAAATAATACGTACGTTATTAAAAAATCTCGTATAATAAATAATATAATATTATTTTTTCTATAAGCTTCCAATAAAGGTACATAGATGGCAGTGTCCTCAAACCGCATACTTTTTTGTTCACGTGAAAATAATGTATTATTTTAATTATGTATTCAACTTTCATTCGTAAATATTAAAACGATGCCGTAAAAAAGGTTCTTTAGTTGATAAATTAATTCTGTTATTTCATGCAAAGTACCTACTCAGTTTCTAAATGAATTAACAATGTGACATTTTTTTCTACGGTGAGTGAATAACATAATTCTGATTCTCCGTAGAAACAGACCGATTAAATATTACTTTAAGGGCGAGAGGGACGTCGGAGAGTTGTTTATTATTAGTATTATTATTATTATTCAAAATAATGATAGTATTATTATGCCATACGATAAACATAATGTTTTTAAATAGAAAAATATTTATTAAATATTTTATAAATTTACATAGGCTTTATATTTATCAAAATCTAATCAGAAATATTACTTTTTCTGACCGTCCCATTGTAAGTTTTACAAAATATTTAAAAACGAATATGATTTTTACAGTGGAGAAAAGTATTTTTAATCTTTTGTCGTTGCGTTTTTGTAAATAAACATAACCAAAGATTTGTAATCCACGTTACAAAAAAAAGTATTAAATTTACGTAGTGATCATAAAAAATTAAACCACACACTGTTCTTTTTTAAATTTATCTTATCGACAAGTTACAGAAAAACCTAAACAGCATTTTTTAAGGATATTCAACTTTTTAAATGTTTTTGTAAAACATGCGTAGAACGGCCAGAAATCTGTAAAATTTCTGATTATATTTTGATAAATGCTAAGCCCAAGCAAATTTAAAAAAAAAAACTATTAAATATTTTTCTCTTTAAAAACACCATGTTTATCGTATTGCACAATAATATTGTCATTATTTTGAATTAATAAATAATAACTCTCCGACGTCCCTCTCCCCGTTAAACACCACAATCACGGATACTTATCGTTTTAGAACATACCCAAACGCAGTGGCGAATACATATGGGTGGCGCGCGCTCCCTCCTTGCGGGAGAATAGGCTCAGAGAATTCATCATTTAAGGAAGAGAACCACAATTGTACCTTTTTTATCATAAGATGGCATTGTTTTGTATATGTGTATAATAAGTTTAAATAAAACTTTCTTAAACTTTGAATGTGACTCGATTATTTTTTTATTACGATAAAAGTAAAGGTAGCTCAAGATTTCTTTAGCGCCCCACCTTGAGTTTTTTTTTCTGTATCCGCCAATGCCAAATGTGAAGATAGAACCATTTTCAACTAGCCAGGGCAATGGATAATAATGTTATTAAAAAAAAGACGAAATATCAGTATTAAATTGAGAATTAAAAAAAAAAACAGTAGTGCAGTTTTGTAACAGTGAGGCAAGTTGGAAAGAATATTTAAAAAATATATGAAAACAGCTTTGATTATTAAAAAAAAGACGAAATATCAGTATTAAATTGAGAAGTAAAAAAAAAATGGTAGAACAGTTTTGTTACAATGAGGATAGACTTAATATAATAGTAGCATTTAAATAATTTTAATGATACCCGCAGCTATTAAGGAGACCATCATATTTGTTCAATAGACAATGTAAGAAAGACCAAAATAGCGTAAATTCGGTATAAGATTTATAATTAGGGATGCCATAGTCTCACTGGCTATAGAAGGTGAGAAGCAGTGAGTAAATAGGGATCTTGATTCAACCATTCATCACACACTGCATCAATAATAAAATTATGAGGTTCATTAGTCCTGCAAAGTAAATAACCTCAATATTAGGAAATAAGTCAGAGCTCAAATATTTTAAATTATTGATGTATTTATCTGTACTATCTTTTCTATCTCTTCTCTATACATAAAAATGAATGTATGTCTGTGTGTCCTCGATTTTCTCGAAAATTACTACACCCGTATCCCAGAAAATAGCACAGTTCGTTCTTATTAGTGTCGGGAAGGTTTAGAGAGCAGTCCCTACATATTAAAATCTCCCGAGTTTTACTCTTGAAAAAACATCGTGTATGTCTAAAGTGAAATAAAGTTGATCTATTTTAAATCAGAATTCTATTAATTTGAATTTCCGACCCTTTAAACTAGCGGGGCCCCGATATTTGGTGACCCCGACGTGATGTTGAAATTCGTTCCACGTGTTTTACAATATGTCGTTAAAATTATTCAAGGTATTATAACATTTCGTTGGCTGCTGAACACGCATGCGCGTGTTAGTATTGCTACTTGACAAACGTTGCCAGTGGTTTAATTCCATAAGCACAGTTCCTACACATTATTGTGATTTATTAACTTGGCATTTGAAATATAATATTATAAATTCATAATTATGATTATTTTATTTTGCAAACATGATTATTTCCTTTATATCCTTATATCTGTCCTTCAAAACATTTTTAAAATTTGCGAGTACGGAAATAAAACTGTTAGGTCCTCTTCCTGATTCAGTTTCCAGCCGCGAAAACAACAACAAAAATCTTTTCCTTCAGTGTTTTCACACCTGTCAATCTTAGGCAAAGTAGTGCGTTTTGTAGAAAAAATTTTTTTTTCTCAAATTTCTCTTAGAAATAGTGCTTATTGCCATAGCATGAAAAATAGTCACTTTTGCAGAAAAGGGTACATACCTTTTGCTGGAAATAGTACGTTTTGTACAAAAATAATGATTAAGATGAAAAAATAAAATGATCTTGTCATTTTATCGAATTACCCTGACTGCATATATAACTCAATTTCGGCCATTTTAGAAATAGGCAGTTTTGCATTACAGCCCCACATTATTTCATTAATAATAATAATATACCATAAACAATAATAAACTATTAAATGTGGCATTAGGTCGTACATCAGAGAGTATATAAAGAATAAAAGTTCGTAAAGTAAAAACATGCGTAACAATTTAGTTCTCATTTCGTCGTAAGATGGCACTGATTCATAGTAATGTAACATAAAGAACGTCGAAAGTTTACGCTTTGTGTTCACAGATGGCAACATAATCAAAGGTGTTAAATTTATTAGCGCGCTAATTTCGGGAAACTACAATCAATTTCCACACGTCTTTTACGATTTTACACCCATATTTCACTTCCTTCTGTACTTATGATAATATGTCGATGTGCATGATATTAAATCATAATATGTAGAAATATTACAGTTATAATACTTTTTTTATAGTTAAAAGTCCACGCAGGAGGCACTGAGGAAAATAGTTTCCCTCAGGACCCATGTCATCTTTGGAAATACTGTGTGGAGGGTCTTTTAAAGAAAGGAAGGATAGGAATTTATGGGAAGGAAAACTGTATGAGGAGAGGTGGGTAGGAATCAAGTCTGCAGAATGTGTCTAGGAGCGACGTATTAGATTTAAACAAGAGGTCTGTCTAGATCCTAATCCCGACTGACCGCTGTTGAAAGGCAGATATGATCATTCGAAAGATAGAAAGAGCGCGCCAATAAGAAGAGCGTTTAGAATAAATGGGCGTAAGTGACAATTCTAAAAATATTAATAAAACACGACGTATTTAAGATAGATCAAACATCTTAAGTCGAATGTGTTAAGTAACATTAAAAAAAACACTATGATATTTTTCAAAGCCATAACATGTTAAATAACAGAACTAACCCGTTTATTTTTAATTTTCGCAGCATACTTTAATTTATTTCATATAATTACATTTTCAGTCTGTTAAGTAATTAGAGATAAGCTTAAAAAAAAATTTTTTTTTGTATTCATAAAACCTCCAGTTTTTAAGAGATATTTGTAATATATCCATGTAAATTCTGTTTTGCCGAGGCTTAATCCATCGGTGCAAGGCGATCAGTCGAGAGAGTCCGGCTAGAGAGGTCAAGAGGTCTCCCTCAACCGACCTCAAGACCATGAACCCGGGCTCCCCTGCTAATTCACCTCCCGTAGCGAACCACTTGGGTTGTGAAAAAAAACCTATTAAAAACTTCTTATGCTTTTTAAGGTGATTTTATAAATATTTCAAATAAAGAGCAACTCTTCTTGTGCCACCAATATTCTAATAAATGTAACATCAATAGAAAAGGAGGATAAAATAGCAATTGTAAAAATCATATCATCTCTAAGCTTAAATTTTCTAATAAAACTGTGTTCATTTGAAGCGACCTGCCAGGTAAGTATGGTAGATTGTAAGATTTTGCACAAAAATGGGGCGATATAAATCAGCTAATTATTATTATTCTTATTATTATTACCTGTACCGAGAAAATAATAGGAAAATAATGAACATATAAAAAATAATTGATAAATTAAGTTACGGAAAAAAAAATCATTGTAAAATGAACGGTTTATTTTTTTAACTTAATATATACGAGTATATATATATATATTTATGTATATATATTTTTTAGTTTTAGTACATAATTACATTTTGAAACAGAAAATACAGGAAAATATGATAAAAATTAAATATGTAAACAAAAAAATCCCACAAAGGCAAAGCCTGTGTGTTAGTATTATAATAGTTTTTTTTTATCACATTTCTATGGCTTATGTGGAAGTTTTCATTTTAAAAACAAAAAATAAGTTAATAATTTTTTTTAAAGTTATAGTGAAAATAAGAAAGATAAAATATCACATTAAGTGATAAAAAGAAACAAACAAAAAAACTTTTCATTAGTTATGACAGTAAACAGAATTTACTGTTATTATCACATACTCGTATGTACATAAGTATAATAAGATTTTAGTGGCCGTTTTAAAATCACACACAAGTACGATACTAATGTTTTGAAATTAGGTTTTATAAAAATGTATATATATAGGTATTAAAAAATGATAACATAAAATAAGGCATTGAACAGTATAATACATTGTTGGTTCCAGCAACAGGTGAACAAATTGAGCTTTAAAAGTATAACATTAAAATTTAAACAAAAGAGAACAAGCTAGAATTCTGTCTAAAGAAAAATACTATAGATGACTGTTAAGACTTATAAGAAAAAATATCTATTTCAATGTTTTTATCCAAGATTTAATATATTTTTTTATAAGAGTTAATGTTTTGACATAACACGGTCTCTTCAAAGGTTACGAAAGGTGAATTATGCATTTTTGGTGCAATAAAATTAATATACCTTTGGGCCAACCTGGTTTTGTAATGGGGTACTGCATATATAGAATTACCATGTCTTTGGCTAGAACAATTTGAATTTTTTGTGAAGTTGTTTGGACGCATGTAAATAAATTTTAGACATTGAAAACTATAGGTCTGTCTTAAGTCCAAAATATCACTTTCTAGGAACAATTGTTTGGGGGGATAAGTTTTGACTTTCTGGTACATAATCTTGATAATTGATTTTTGTACAATTTCCAGAGGTTTTATGTGAATATTCTAAGTTCCACCCCAACCAATTATTCCAAAGGAAAGAGATGAGTGAACTAGTGCATTGTAAACAGGTTTCATGGTTCTCACATTTAATTAGTTACTCATTCGTTTAAATATATAAGTTATGAATCTTAGTTTTATTTTGCTGTTTTTTTTTTCTATATGGTTGGTTCATTTAAGTTGACAATCTATATTTACACCTAAGTACTCCTGATTTCATCTCCTCACAGCTTGAGCATGTGGTCGGGTTACATTTAACATTATGAAACATCAAATTAAGGTTAGTTTTAGGAGCTGACTTGTAAGTTTTATAAAAAGGGATGAAAAGAGTTTTATCATAATTTAAAGTAAGAAGGTTTCTATCTAGCCGCTCTTTGATAATAGCAATACATTTGTTAGCTTTATTGGTTGTATCTTCCCATGTTTTTCCTTGCACCGTTATTGTAGTATCGTCAGCAAACGAGAAAATTTTACCAGGTATATCAATGTTACATAAGCCATTTATATATACCAGAAAGAGTAGAGGCCCTAAAACAATTCCTTGTGGCACACCATGTTTAACAAGATCAAAATTGCTCAAGCATGCTCCAATTTTTGTGCATTGTTGATGATTCAGTGTGTAGTTTTGTAATAACATGAGACAATTATCTTTAATTCCAATGTTGGATAGTTTCTTTAAGAGAGTTCAATGGTTAACAGTGTTAAAGGCCTTTTTTAAGTCCAAAGAAAATTATTGGAGTTTTGATGTTTGCATCTAAGTTAGAATATATGATTTTGGTTAAATTAAATAAAGCATCATCATCTAAAGCCGTATTGGTTGGCTGACAGGAGTGCGTTTGATTCCAGAAAATCAATAATTCGTTTTTTTTTACATTTTTCCAAGATTTTAGACAATTGTGAAGTTAGTGTGATTGGTCTGTAGTTATCTGTTTTTGATAGAGATACTGATTTATGTATTGGAACGATGTTGGCCAATTTAAATTTATTCGGAAACGTACTATTTCTGATGCAAGTGTTAAATATATGATGCAGTGGGATGATTGCATGTTTTTTAATAGATTTGATTGTAGCATTGCTTAGGTTATGGTTAGAGATTTCAAGTTCTGGTATTTGGATGAAATCAGATAATTCAGAGGTAGTATTATTAGTATTTAAGGTATCAGAGGGTATTTGCCGCGAGTGTAAGAGAGGGACTATTTTCTATTAGAGTCGATGCGATGTTTGTGAAAAAGTGATTGAAATTGTTTGCGATATCCTCAGCGTTCTCAATGGTTATATTATTTTCAGTTACAATTTTTTGGGGAATTTCGCTCTCCTTTTGATTTCTGATTGAGATTTCATTTATGATGTTCCATGTTTTTTGTGGGTCATTGTGTGTTTTTTGTATTATGTCATATTTTGATATTTTAAACGCGTTTTATTTTAGTGATACGCGACCTAATGTTGTTTCAGAAAAAATAAGTGTCAATCATTAAATATTTAACGGTTTTTCGTTCTATTTTACAAAATACGAAAGGATATTTTGAATCAGTCGCCAAAAATTACAAGCATTTTTTCAAACACATTCTTTGATAAAATCAATGAGAAATACTTATATATCATTTATATTATATTTAGTATTCTGTGTATCCTGTATACACAGAATCAGGATACACAGAACCGACTGCAAAGTTAACCATGGCATATGTATATTACCCCGGCGGCCCGCGAATAAACTGAAAATAGACAAATTAGCCTTCCGACTAAAAAGTTTGTGCATCACTGATATAAAGCATTGTTTTTTTATGTTTTTTTTTTCTTTTGTGAAAATTGTAGGAACACTGTGCGAATTCCATTCGGCATTGTTAGTCGTTGGCAAAGATTTAAAGTAAACTAAAATTTAAAAGATGACGTGTAATTACAAATGGTGGGTAGTAGCTACCAGAGGGTGGAACCTTTGTAATTTTACTCGTTTTAGATGATGTTTTACGTTTTAATTTTATACATACAGACAGACCTCGAAAGGCCGCGGGCTGGCGGAGTTCAAGGAACGATTCTTCAACAGTGAGGCGCTATGTATAAATAAATATATTTTATGTGATTATGTACCGAGCTCTAACTGCCCGGAGACAGTGGGACTATTGCATCAAAAATATAAATAGATTACCAGAAATTTTCAAGATTGAAAAAAAAACGGTTTCCGGAAACCCGTTCATGCTGGACGACAGCACTGCAAATAGTCAATCAAATCATTTCAAGCAACTGAAAATTCATGTCTAGAGTCTAGGTCGCATCATCATTTCGATTCTGGGATTCCTACCAATCCCGATTCTGGTGTCCTCACATGTGTTAATGTGAATTTTAAACCAAAATAATAACTTTGTGATGGATTGTCTAGTCCGTATCATCATTTCTATTCTGAGATGTCTGCGTATTCCAAATCGGATGTCCTCATACCATATTTAAATTTGTATTAATGTGCATTTTTAACCAAAATAATAACTTTGTGATGGATTGTCTAGTCTGTATCATCATTTCTATTCTGAGATGTCTGCGTATCCCAAATCTGATGTCCTCATACCATATTTAAATTTGTAGTAATGTGAATTTTTAACCAAAATAATAACTTTGTGATGGATTGTCTAGTCCGTATCATCATTTCTATTCTGAGATGTTTGCGTATCCCAAATCGGATGTCCTCACACCATATTTATATTTGTATTAATGTGAATTTTAAACCAAAATAATAACTTTGTGATAGATTGTCTAGGCGGCATCATCATTTCGAATCTGAGATTCCTGCCTATCCTAAATCCGAGGTCTCCCGCCCTCTTTAAGTTCGTATTAATCTGAATTGTAAACGAAACTGATGAAACTTTAAGCGAAAAGGTACCCCGTGGAATAAATCTTTACCTCCTTCCAGGCGGTTGCCCCTGCCTCCCTCTGGCTCCTGCCCTGCTCCTTGTTTCCATCTCGACTATTCATCTTTATTTTTCATATAGAGGCAATTTCCTTGAGGACCGCCGCGGGCCTGTGCTCGGAACGCAGCCAGACAGTAGGCAGTTAGGAACAGGGCTGCAAGAGGGTCGCCGCCGCCTGCGTGATAGAAAAATACAACCCTGAGTTTAGCCAACAGAACAATATATCGACTGTTCCAAGCCAAAGGGGAGTAAGTAACAAATCTCTTCTTTTCGGTCTAGCAAAAACATTTTTTTTAAATTGTTTGTTTGATAATAATAATTCTTCCATTTACAGAATAATAAATTCAATTTTTTTATTTAATGTAAATCAATTTTAATAAGATTATTATTAAGTTCAGAAGACCAAAACAATATAACACATTTAAATAAATCAATTAAGAAAAAAATTGTCAATTAAATGAGGGGAAAACACATTATAAATGTAAGTGCCTCACAAAATGGAGTATTTTAATTATCTTCTAACTAAGTCGGTTTTACGGAATTGGGTGGGGGTAAATAAAATCATATAAGTAAGTCATCGTAACGTGGATTAACCACGGTTTGAAAATGGCACTGAACACCGAAACAGCTGCCACGTTAATAAAAACAAAAATTCTTATACTAATAATAACATGATTAAATTGGATTTACATTAAATTTATAAAAAAATTGAATGGAGTTCTACGAATTAAACACAAAAACGACTAAATGTAACACACCAGGACTGAGCACTACAAACACTCGCTTGTACCTAGATTACATTAAGTTTGTATAGATACGCAGATGCGGCGGATCTATTTACTTGCACGGAAGATAAGTACAAGAAGGCTATACTATCATATCTTTTCAATCAATATTATTTTAACTTTAGTTTGCTATATGTTTTATATGTACAAATATATTTTACTTTTATATCCTTCATGAACTTTTATTATTTATATACTCTCTGATGTCATTGTACAATAGGTCGTAGGATGCCACATTCAACGGTTACCCTTTTAAATTATTTGTGCTGTGTTATTATGCGTGGAGTTAACTGTGACATGTAATTATTATTTGATATTAAATAAATTCAATGATTATACTTAAATATAATACTTTACCCGAGAGGTCAAAAGTCCTTTGTCCAATAATACGGAAAATGAGGTAATACGCCATTTCGCTCGGAATTTAATTTACTATCTAGAGGTAATCATTTACTCCTCTATCACTATTATTTCATGCATCATCATCATTTATGTGAAATAGGGATATGGGCCTGAAAGACAAATAAACAGCACTCTTTCAGAAGCAACTCCGTGATGGAAATCACTTTGCAAACATGAGTTCTATGTCACAATTCATTTAGAGGTAAACTAATTTTGATAACTCTTTTGTAGCCTCCTGTAAAATAGGTTAAATTGACATGCAACCCAATAACACAAGTTTTTTCACAGTTTTCTCTCTCCTAAAAGCTGTTGCTGTTACAAACTTTCAAGTTCTTCCGACAGTGGTAGCGACAATATGATTTAAATACGAACGACAAAACCATGATTTTTTCTAATGACATTTGTGCATCACGAAACATTATTTCGTAATTCGGTCATACACTATTTAACAATACATAATTTTCATGAGACCACAAGTCTATTCTAGTCTTAACAACAAAAAAATATATATACTTTCAATAAGACATCACATTCACTTTTTAATGCATACTTTTGGAATAGAATCTATCTGAAAGATCATTAGAGTATGAAGACCCTCGAATCAAATGGTGTCAATCAGCGCAGAGATTTGAAGCGGCCGCCCCCCCGTTTAGGGGCCCGAGTGCGCCGCCAACACTATGCGTAAGGACACGGCGGGCCTGGGTAGGCAGTTAACAGTAGGCAGAAGGCGGTTCCTACCCGTGCTATGATCAAGGTTGTACGGACCACCTAATTTGCTTCTGTTTTTTTTTTGCTTGGGCGAATAATTTATGAAAACAGAAAAAAATAAATTCGTTTACCTAGACTCAATCTCAATCATTTTTGCCAGTTTTTTTCTGTCTGAGAACACGTGGCTTTGAAGAAGAACTCAAGGAGATAGGAGCAAGACACTTCGAGGGTGGCATTGCTGAGGCGCCGTATTTGTCACCTGCCTACTTAATACGGAGACATCAAAACTTTGCAGGAATAGGCGGAGGGGAAGAATCGATACACAACCCTGTCTGGCACACACTCTTCGCTTCAATCACATTCCAACATATTCTTCTTTTGTGCCGACTCATTATTAAGTATTTATTTTAATTGATATTTGATTGAGCTCCGACTTCTTCTATTCACTTTCACGTCACAAATTTCTCCTGACATCCTTTCTCCGTCCATCCAGATCCTTTCGCCAGCTGATACGTATTTCCTTCTCACTTTGCTCCATTTTTTTAAAATTTGAATATCATACAAGAGTACCAACTGCTCCCTACTGTCTGGAGTCAGTGAGACTATGGCATCCCAAATTGGTGTATGTTGTGAGGCTGAAGGTAGTGAGTAGGGGAAGTAGGTGGGGAGGAACCTGGCTATTCAGATCTGGTCATCAAAGCCATTTCAGGAAGCCACCAGGGCGATACTAAAAGTATGTACCACTCTGGAACGTGCCACAATTATACCGTGTATTTTTTTTTAATGAATAATTTGTGAAATAACATAAAATTGATGAAATAAAATTTACCTGCGCACGCCGTGATTTGAACCCGCGATCTCCGAATTCGTAGTCAAGGATCGTAACCACTCAACCACGGAGGCCATGGCCGTTTCAATAGGGCTATTCTCTCATTATAGTCCTGTTGAAAGACGCAACGTTCAGAATTGAAACGCTGCTTGAAATGGTTTTAGCTGTGTTTGGTGTGTTTGGTGAGTTCTGAATAGCCAGGTGCATCCCCACCTTAATCTTCCCTATCTCCTTCCCATCCCCACTCCCTTCAGCCTCACAAAATACCACAATTGAGAAAGCCACAGTCTCATTGGCTCCGGACAGTTGGAGAGGTTATGAACTTAATATTTGGTAATTTCCGAATACAATACGTTGTGACAGCCCTGTAATTTAGCGCTGAAATTTATATAATATTTTTTTATTATTTCATGTGTTTATGACACAGAAATAATACGAATCGCCCCGGGACAAGGCGGCTACGTCCCGCAGCCTCCCACTTTCACTAAACAAAGATAAACATTACGTCCCGAGACGAGTATCAAGGGATGAAAAAGCATCTGCATAATTTATAGCCAATTCTGTGATTAAAGAAGACGAGGCAGCAGAGGTCGATTCAAGAGGTTTCGGGAAAAATGCTCACCGAATCCACTGTGTCGAGTGAACCCTTTCAGACCTGAATTGAAACTGACAGTTATAAACGTTTGCATGTTGTATTGACATTAGCCCATAGATATACCACTTGGTTAGCCACAGATTACATATTCAAAAGAAGAAGGTTTGGTTGAGTAGAATAATTTCAAAATGGAAAACACAAGTAGGTACCTACTTAAGAACTTTTTTATTAACAAAATAAATGTTTGGAATGAAATAAAATTTTCAATGAATGTTTCTTTGGTTTTTGTTTAGAGATAGTAGTAGTTGTCACAAGGCATTACTTTCGCTGTCAAATCAATTATGGGATCCAAACGACAAGCAGTAATTCACAACTTCATAACTTTATTAAAAAAAAAAAAATATATATATATATATATATATATATATGCACACATTTATACTCACCCTCCTACCCCTACTCCAACTCCTACTCCTACTCCTACTCCTATACTACACATCTGCTAGTATGAAATAAAACTTTGGATTATTAAAATCGATCGTCGAATTATTGCTAACTCCTGTAAAACATATACTTAGACGCGCCTACTCAATTTTGAATCTACCTTTGTCTCTAGGCAAATACAACTTTTTTTTATTTTTACATTTACTTTCACGATTATAAATCTACCAAAATATAATATGCTTACAACCCAACCTCTATAGAACTATATAGTATCTTAAAACTTCTTCTCCATATTTTAGTTCTTATATTATGTTTATTTAATTATAAAACTTTGGACTTCCTACGTCTGTCTGAGACAGACAACGAACACGCCTTTGTAATTATGTTTTTATCAAGATTAATAAAAAACAAAATAATAAATAAATACGTGTGCTAATTTTTCCGGCCACCGATAAAACATATTTGTAGCTTGATAACTAACGCCTGTTGGAATTATAAAAAGACAATTTCTCTATACTTAAGATGTTATTGCTAATTTCATTTGGAAGACCATTAGGTCTCTATGGGCGAATTTCAGTTAAAATGACAAACCGTACACTGTAATCGTATACAAAAAATGCAATATTTTATTAATTTAACGAGGAGAGGGACGTCGGAGAGTAATTATTTATAAATTCAAAATAATGATAATATTATTGTGCAATACGATAAACATGGTGTTTTTGAAGAGAAAAATATTTATTACGTTTTTTTTTAATTTTCCGTGTGCTTAGCATTTATCAAAATAAAATCAGAAATACTACACATTTCTGTCCGTTCTACGCATGTTTTACAAAAACATTTAAAAAGTGGAATAGTCTTAAAAAATGCTGTGAAGGTTTTTCTTTAACATGTCGATGAGACAAATTTAAAAAAAAAGAACAGTGTGTAGTTTAATTTTTTCGTTAACACCACGTAACTTTAATGTTTAAAAAAAAATTAATGCGGATTATAAATCTTTGGTTAAGTTTATTTACAAAAACGTAACGAGAAAGGATTAAAAATATATTTCTCCACTTTAAAAATCATATTCCTATTTTAAATATTTTCTAAAACATACAATGGGACGGTCAGAAAAAGTAATATTTCTGATTAGATTTTGATAAATGCTAAGCCTATGTAAATTTATAAAATACTTAATAAATATTTTTCTATTTAAAAACATTATGTTTATCGTATTGCGTAATAAAAATATCAATATTTCGAATAATAAATAATTCCGCTCCGACGTCCCTCTCGCCCTTAAGAAAAATTACATGAAAATTTAATAATACAAACATATCTTCAAAACTAGCATTAAAAAATATGTGGGGTGAGATAAAACAATTTTTTTTTTCAAATTACAAACATGGCTACCGCCTGAAAAAGTAGATAGAATTCTATGAAACAAAATCAGCACAAAGGCAGTAATTCCAGCAATTGGAAAATTCAAATGTTTATTCAGTCTAGATAGGGAAGAAAAAGTTCGGAAATATATGTATTTCAAATATATGTACATACCCACACTGCTACGGTTCCATTAAAAGAAAAATACAATATTAAAATATACATATAAAATTGCGCTCATCTGCAAAAATAATTAACAAGGTCATTAGAAATTTTGTAATTGGAAAAATGAAACTTTAATCAATTGTTTTTCAAAGCTCCTAAGTAAGTATCCTAAGCAGTTACCGAATATCTTTGTAAAATTTTTAATTATTGATTATTTTAATTGAGATTTAAAAACCTAATTTTAATATTTAATCATAGTAGAAAACAATATTAACATAACCCAAATGAAATATGAAAACGGAAAAAATGACAAAAAATAAAAAGATTTCAGTAGCATCTGGGACTCGAACCTAGGACCTCTGTCTTTCGGGATAACCGCTTTACCAACTTAGCTAATGAGACCAGTTCAATTTATGTCATCTTCATCGATATCATATCTCAAATTCATGACTTTGTCAAAATCGGATTAAAAAATAGAGGATGATATTGATGTTAATATTATCTTCTTCAATGTTTAAATATTCCAAATGAAAATACTTAAACGTGAAAAAAACAACTATAAAATTTAAAATCTTTAATTTTATGCTCGCATTTAATGACAGGAGCAACAATTATTGTACTAAAATAGTGTGCATTGTACATGCGTTGGTTAGTACCCTGTATATTCGAAATAAAGGCACAAAAACTAGATATTTCTAATAATAAAATTCGATTTACATCTACCAGCACCGCACAGTGCAGACACGTAAAGTGGCAGGCGCGGCAAAATTAGTTGCTTACATTATCTATGAACACATTCACGCCAGGTTTAATGTGAATACGCCCTTCTGTTCCGTCACTGTACGTGTCTGCACTGCACGGTACCGGTAGATATGAATAGACCTTTATGCCCTACACTCCGAGCTTTTCAAAACCACACTGGGGGGGAAACGTACTGTGATTATTTTTTAAACCTTTTTTGGAAAATGATCGCCATGCAGATCACCCAACCTCTAGAAATGTTAATTTTGTTCTTCGTAATAAGAAACATATTCAGTTAACCAAAAACTTACAGATCAAATGTTCTTTTTTTTTATTTATCTCTCCTACTCGTATATGCAGCGTGCTTGCTACCAGTATTTTATGTTATTTTATTTTTATTATTATAGAAACAAAATAGTGTGTTGGTTGCAGTGAGAAACAGTATCCAGAATGACCAGGTTACGTGTATACTGTGTAGTGTATAAATGTGTGTGTAAGTATGAGGGCATTGTTGAATAATATTCAATCAATGTGGATTACGAAAATAGAGAAAAGAGATGCATTTGTTTGCGGCCGGAAAATCACGTGGCCATCGACCTCCTTCAAATCAATTATCTTAAATAATATTTTCGTTTGGTTGCATATTTTTATTTGAAAATGAGGATTGACGTTTCCGGGTTGCGAATAACCTGAAAATATTTGGATAGCCCTGGACCACTCGGCTGCTGATTGTAAATTGAATACTTGTATGATCCAAACCCCATGATGATGACTTATATTCAAAGCATGTCTTATTAAAAAAATAATAAAATAAAAAATTAATAAAAAAACAGAAGTTTCTTTAAAGAAATACAGAAGTTTAGAGAAATAAAAGCTTTCTAAAAATAGTATTAAAATTTGGGAAAGGCCGAAATATAACTTTTCAGTTCCAGTTTCAGTGTCGAAAAATCGACGTTTACTAAAATAACATAATACAGTTTCATACAACGTGGCATGTTTAAATATAAGTACAATATGTGCTACATAGTTATATTTTTGTACGGTTTACATTACCTACCTCACTAGGAGAAACCTGTTCTGAGGTAGGTGACTGGATGTACCAAAAAAAGATTAAAGTGTGATGTTATGACAGATTACGCCTTATTAAATGAAATTATTAAAATAATATATTAAAGTAGTAATGCTAGAATATTCAAAATACTCTTATTTTTATTTTTTTACTACGTGAATGAGCGTCGTTTAAGGCTAACTTCATAGCGCCTCAGTTCCGAAATCCAGTTTCAGAGCATCCCACCAAACTTATGCCACCGCCTTTCCCTCACCCCCTAGAATCCAGAATAATGCGTGAACTCTTCCTAGAAATCCAAAGCATCGTCGGCAGTAATTTATTCATTCAAACGTAATTTCAGAATGCTTAGAAAGTGAGCGATCCCACCTGAATCTAGTTTAAACAGAGTTCATTTAAAAATATATGTATAATCCTAAAGTCTTGCGACCAACAAGCAACAAGGCTAAGTTACAAATTTCCTTCGGCATCCTGTTGCGCCGCTCTCCCCTCATGTGGATATACAATAATTATTAATATCTTCTGGAGGAGCTCGAGGCTAAACACCTGGTACTGATATGGCTTTTGACGGTACGGGATTAGTAATACGGGGAGAGCAGGGATGAACCGTATCGATCTTCTCAAATGTCAGCGAAATTAACATCTAACTTTTGGTGTGTTGGAAATAATCGTTTTAACATCGCTCTGGCGGTAGTTCAATTTGGTGTGCATGATTTGGGGATTAAGTAGTCTAATGTTTGAGTGTGATCAATTTCTTTAAAGGAGTGGTTGAAATCACAAAATGGAAAAGCATAGAGCAAAGAATAAAATAGAGATGCCCCAACACGCACGGGGAAGAAAGCAAAATTAGGGGGGGCGAGAGGCGAGCTTAGGCGTGTCACTATCATTTGATTTTGGGAATAAATGCATCCTGACAAGCAACTCGCATTGCACTGCACAGTATTAGTGTATTTATTCATCGAAAAGCAATTTTGCTAATGATTACCTCGCTCTTTTTACAATTGCGCTGAATTTATTGCAAATCTGTTTTTTTCCCGTAGTTGTGGTAACAGATTCCAAATTACCCCAAACCGGGCCCTTTTTAGAAATGTTTTATATTTGCTTACCGCAGTCAAAAGCATGTGAAAAAAAGTGGACGGCAGCGAGGGCAGCACTAAAACTCTTTATGTATTATGTAATTGAATAAGCTTAAATTACAGTAAAAAAAACACTTATCCGTGGAACGCATTGCAATAGTTTTGATTATTGTCTTTACAATATTCAATTTTTACAACGCTTGATTGAGCGGGAAGTCATAATTATTATTTTTATTTCTTAAAATCTTCAAATAGTCATGTTTTGGACAATTGCGTAAACCCTCCAGGTGCCAAATTTAGGTCAGCCGTAAAAATGGTAGGGAAATTTAGCTATATGGCATATCTATTAATTCTGACGTCAGTGGGATCGAGTGAGAAGCTACACGATGCAAGATGTGCTAGGCATCGATCCACTACTACTCTTCATGGAAAAATGACAGGTGGGATGCCTGGGATATGCACTCCGAATACCAGAAGACCTACTAGCACAAAATACAAGGAAATTTCCGAAGAAAAATCGTCCGTTGGGCGCCCCGGACAACAAAGCTGGCAATATCAACTAAGAGGCTGTGCGAGGAGAGAGGCAGGAACGCTTTGTTGAATCAATGGGCCCTGGACGGGGAAGAAGACATGATGAGAAAGTGTTCGTGTTCTAGAAAATATATAATCAAACTTGCCCATCTTATTTGAAAATGTTAATTTAAAACAAATATATCAATATGCATAAACAAATATAGCGTATGGTATTGATTCTCCAAAATTTCCGTTTTCGTTTTATTATCTTAAACTATCCAATTTATTCTTTATTTTCAAATGATGACAAAAGAATGGGGTATTACTCTAAATTCTTCTTTATGTTTTAATGAAAATGATCGAAACTGCACGATACCTCCGGCGTAGCAAGTCGAATCTAACTTTGTTTTCACTCTCCTGTAAACCTCACAAAATGCAGATTCGATCGTCGATGTGTATAAATTAACAGTCAGTAAACAAAAATACATACTTTGCAGGTTGCTAACTCAAGAAATACTACAAATCTTTTATCAGTAAATTTCATACGGATAATTAGGAAAATGTAGGTTTCCAACTGCATTAATCCTTAAACGGTAGTCTTTTTAATTCTATATAGAATATGTACCGGAATTATAAGTAAAACATTCAAAACTGCATTCACTGGTTTTCAAACTGCACCTGTTTTCAGACATTTTTGGAAATATAGAAATTAAAGATTACAGTTGGAAAATGTTGTCTTTCGAAACCTTCGTTTTTGCATTTTTCTAACTACCCATAGAGAATTTACAGAAAATAGTAGTATTGCGTGAGTTAGCAACCTGAAAAGTGATGCTCAGGGCCATTTTTGAGTGCGTTCGAGTTGCGAAAGTGGTGACGAGTGAACGGCAATTATTCGAGACAAAAAAACGGACGGATAAAGGTTCGTTAACGAAACGGTTCGTTACGTAACAGAAAATTGATGGTTCGTTTATAAAACTGACCCTAAGAGAGTTATAATCAGTTACTGATAAGGAAACGACGAATAATGTGAAAACTTTACTGATATCACCATTTTGACACAATATTGCCAAAAATATCATAGTGAAAGCATTTGAAAGATAGAGGCTCTGCTGAAAACCAGCTGCACTTCGGGCCCCGGAATATATAGCTTTTTTTTCATTGCTAAAATTATGTAATATGTTCAAATAAAAATATGTAATATAATTCATTTTCAGATAATTTTTAATATTATTATGTCAAAATTTAGCTTAACTAATTAACAATCATGCTGTTTTCTTTCAAGGGTAGGCAGAGAAGATTGAGTCTAGTCGCACTACTTGCTTATTTTACATTCATTCATCGTCTTATACATACTCTTCTGTTAAAGCGACCCGTGACATGACCCGGGTCAAGTATTGGATTCAATTTGCAATATTTCTCTATAAAAGTATTTAAGGTCCTCCCTCTAGCAATAAAAACCATTACAAAATTAACCGACTTCAAAATGAATTATGGACACGGGAAGGAAGAATATATATATGATGTTGCAACCGAACCGAGATTAACGCTAACGGTATGTTTTCTTCTAGATTTTAGAATTGTTATTAATTTATTGCTTTATAATTCTCCTCTAGTAATATTTTAACATAATTACAAAAACTTACTTACAATGTGGCGTTAGAACGACCCCAGTAAGGTCACATTTTTTGCGACCTTGTAAAACATCATGAAAAAAAAAATAATGGTTTTCTTGGGTCATCCCCGACTTCTTCTATTCACTTACGCATCACATATTCTCGAAACACTTCTTTCACTGTCCATCCCCTCTACGTGTCCTAACCATCTAAGCGACTATTTCAAACATATTCCTTGCGCTTAAATCGTTCTTAAAAATACTATCATTAGATTTTCATTGCATTTGTAAATAACTTGACGGCTTAAAGCTTTTAAACCCCAGAATGTTTGAAGAGAAGTATATTTTTTTCCCTTTTGAATTAAGCCTTTTTGTTCCTACCTTTGATTAATCTTTGTCTTTTGGGCTTTTGTCTGATAATAAGCATTTATGTATTGCTTAAATTTATCGAAAGTAAATTTCACTCAATGGTTCCCACCATACAATGAGACGCAAAATAACGTCAGTGAAATTTTTTTTTAAATTTACTTACAAGAAAAAGGAGCAGCCTGCTATTATGAAGACAAACTAATTGCTGAGGAAAGAACTTAAGGACAGCATATGATCAAAACGTAAAATGGAATAGACACATCACAGAGCTAGTAAACAGAATAAGGAAATGTGTATATTTGTTAGGCTTAGAAAGATTTTAAATGTGAAAATAATCAAAAATGTGCAATACGCCCTTGTTCACTCTTTGCTTATCTACGGCATTATTGGTTGGGGAGGATCTTATAAAAATAATCTAAATTTGGAAGAAGTTAACAAAAATTCCACCTTCTCAACGAAATCACTTTTCACTCTATTGCCAGTACCAAATGTTGAAGATATATTTACGCAACACCCTGTTATAAAAATGTGCAAAGAGAAAAATCTTAAAGAAAATCAATACAAACTTATGAGAAATGGATATCAATTTATAACACCTAATTTTAAAACAAGTAAATTAAAATTACAATAACCTCCCCATGGGCTGCATTAATGACCAAATCAGAATCAGAACAAATAAATAAAATTAAACTGTTCTTTAAAAAAACGTATATAATTCATACGAAACATTTTATAAATAGAAGAAACTAAATATTATGTACCTAACAAATTAAGAATCCTGGCTCCCTTATCAGACACAAGAACTCCTCTTTTCTGATCTATGTATGATTTAATTTGGGCAAAATTTGAAATTCGGGGGCTTTAAATTTCAGAAATCCGCGGAAGAGTCAAATCCGACAATGCGCTTAAAATATAGAAAAAAAATTATCGCGATATCCAATTCCGGCTATCTCGTTAACATTCTAAGCACATCGAGCCTTTTTTTTTTCATTTGGGCAAACTTTGAATTTTGCGGGTTTTTGAAATTTCAGCATTCCGCGGGACATTCAAATCAGGAAATCCGCTTAAAATATGTTACACGACCAAGAATACCCTTTAATGGAGTATTTTGTAGAATACTTGCAATGCAACTTCTAAAAAAAAAAAAAAATTAAAAAAAGAAAGTAAAAAATAAATAATTTTTTTATCTTGATGAAAGCTAGTGCGATCGGTCGGCGCTTCAATGAAAAAATGATGTTTTAATTTGGACAGAATAAATTTTACTCCTCGCTTCCATTCTAGAGTTCACCTAGTTTTCTGAAAATCTTAGGAAATGAGCATAATTTCAATTGGAATTGGAGTGACGAAGAGTTATTTAGTAGCTGTTTAGTCAGAATGTAATAAATACGTTGTACAACCCTGATCATATCTTAAAATGTACAAGGCTACTAACTACTGGGTACCCATTGGGAAGATGCCTACCCTAGGCGTGCTGAAACCTCCTACCTGTGCCTGAGCAGTGAGCAGGTACTCGAGTATACCTATAGTACCCTCTCAGCCTCGGGCCAAGGGTAGTCCGCCCGGTAAGGGATGATCACAATAATAATTATTCACATCGTCAGGAAGGAACGGGCGAGAGTAAGATTGATTCGCTTATGATTCAAGCTGGTACTTTGCGTTGACACGCTTCGTGCTGAAGATTTTACGTGAAAAAATTGCCGGTGTTGGATACGAGAAAAGTGTATTAGTGTTTTTTTTTAAAAAAAAAGACCGCCTATTTTTTAAATATTATATCAACTGTACATAAATGGTCGCGCGATACGAAGCGTCAGGTTCCCTCCCAGGCTTTCCATGTTTCTATTACTATAGCTAAGGCCCGGTTTTTCAGTATACTCGGGAATGTTATGAGTCAGATTGGGTTGCCAGGAAACCTATCCGATAGCAACTTGACGAACATAAACATCTCTCAAGCCAAGTTTAAGCCCCAAGGGCCGGCATTTTAGTTGCTTTTTAGGCCTCCGCATTCAGAATTTCTTTGTACATATTACAGGGCCCTTGAGGTGATTTTTCACAAAAACAGCGCTATACAAGTCATCCAAGTATCATTATTATTATTATTATTAAAAACTTCACTTGAAACTTGAAGTTTGAATACATTTAAAAAGAAATATGTTTTTTTATGATAATCTCTATTCGGACGTCTAGTTGAAAAAATAATTACATGAAATTCCCTGAATAGAAAAAATATCTCGAAAGATGCTTCGAAAAATATAAATAACACCCTTGGTTCTGTATTTAACATGGGTTTGAAAAATTCACAGCGTTTCTTTAAATGCTACAAGCTAGTAGTCTTGAGATTTTTGCTCTATTATAAATATGTCGTGGTTTATTAAATATTTTTAAGCCATCGCTTACGCCCTAGACGTTATTTATATTAGAGCGCTCTCTCTTCTGTATTAGCATATCACCTTTTCAAACAATGTTCAGTTTCATCTGGGTCTTAAGTTCGGCATAAGAGGTATTTACGTTGGTTACTCATAAAAAACCGAATCCATTTATTTTCATAATTTGTCAAGAGAGTTATATTTCCATGAGCCGGTTCAAGCAACCCGATCTAATGAAACTGTGAATGCTTAATGCAAATATTGGATGGACGTACTGAGTAATAAAAACTCGGCGTCTTGTATAATAGGGCAAGCAGATTCTTCAATAGTGACCAGCTGCTAACCCTGTATGTACAACTATTTAATTTGGGAGTCACCTCTGGGCTGAAGCTACGAAATACCTGATAAACTGCGCAACGATTGATTCTGTTGCAAAGGAGGGCGGTTAGTCTGATTTGCAACCCGTTGTTAACAGACCGGCTGCCATCTCTAATGCACAGATATGCACAAGTATGCCGAGTCTGTTCTACAGGCAGTGCCGGACTTCCGATGTGGGCCCGAGAGGCCTGGGCCTAGGGCTCCAACGTCGAAGGGACTAAAGATGATTTGAAAAAAAAAAATAACTGAAAAATAAAAATTTTAACTACAACTCCACACGAGGCCCCGTTGGAAAAAAGTTCCCTGGGGCATATGTCATCTTTGGGGATGCTGTGAAAATGATTCACATCTCCTGGGGCCGCCACTTTGGAAAACTGCCCGGATAGATGCAAAAAAGGTACACGTTGATGACACAAGGCTCGAAAAATGATATTACAAATTTTCTCAACAACTCGGAGGGGTTCCCAGCTAGATACCAAAACGGTAGACATTGAGAACACAGGACCAACAAAATATAATGTGATTTTAAATTAAAATAATAACTTTGTTTACATCACTTTTATTTACACATAAGATGTCTTAATAATAATGGGTTACCGGAATTTGCCAACCACCTCTTAGTAACAGACACTTACAGGCACTAGTTTACTGCATAAAAATGGAGTAGGTATTAGACTAGATAACTTAGAAGCATTATAGATAAGTATAGCCAAAAACACTAATAGCAGACTCATTCATTACCACATAAATTTATATAAAACCCTTACTTCAAATATTCCCAATCAACAAAGTAGATGCCCTTCCCTCTTTGCTTACTGCTCCCCCCTCCACTCATTGAGCCTTCCTCTCGCCCGTTTATATCTATAACACATGTGTATCACAGTTTAGTAGTTTACTGCCCTGAATAAGCCACTTTGATAGCGAAACCCGGTCGCCAAGAAGTATATAAAAATAAAAGAGGCGTAAACAAAGTCATTGTTTTATTTTTAAATTATAATGTCACATCACAACCGCTTCATATAAAAATATAAAATAAAAAAAATAAATTATCGTTTTTTCCTAGGACTTCAGAGGGGCCCCATAGTGCCAAAACTATACACATTAAGGACACAGAAAATAAAATGTCAATTTTTCCAAGGAAGGGGGCCCCGCTGGGTGTCAAAATGGTGCACATTGCGGATGCAGGAAAATAAAATTTTTATCTTAATTTGATTGCTGTCAATCGAAGTTCTGGTTGCTGTGATCAAAATTTTCGACGACTTCCAATCTGTTTTACTAAATAAAATAGGGTTTCGCTACATAATCTGTCTAATGTTTTAAATCAACCGCTTTTATACAATCTTTATTAGATGTTTAATATTTCAAGATGTTAAAAACGACAGCATTCTGTGGTTTCAACATAAATACGGAAAAAATTTCACCTGAGCTCATATTCCTAGGGTCTGCGTTTAACATACTCTATAGGTCTCTGTTTTAAACAAAACTAAAATATTTACAATAAACAGTACTAAAAGATTTTCGTTTTAAGTCTTCAACGTTTTGAATCAGCCGCCCAAAATTACGAACACTGTTTTATAATATTTTGTGATTTCACCTTAAATATGGAAAATATTTCGTTATTGTTGTTATAAATTACATATCCCTCTCTTCAACCTCATATCATATCCCAATAATCTCTTCACCCTCATATCATATCCCAATAATCTCTTCACCCTCATATCATATCCCAATAATCTCTTCACCCTCATATCATATTCCAATAATTTGGGGATGCGATTGAAATTTGTCGCTTCTCCGTGTCTTAGTAAAAGTTAATATTTTGTCCACTCCTTTCACCCCCGCCACATACCCCAATTGGGGATGCCTTAGTTCCACAGGTCCCTAGAAGTTGGCACTAATGTGTGGTATTAATAAATAAATTTTTATCCTATAAAAAATATTTCAAACTCCCTGAGTGGCTGGCCGCCCTGGGTCTATAAGTGCGGTCCTGTCCAGAGGTATTCCAAATATTCTAGTGCACCGGAGAACGTACGCGAAACTCGACGGACACGAGCAGAATACCCGTTCACAGTTGATGAGGGCTTCATGAGAACGGGTCGTTTCTCCGACTCATTTTTTTTGTAATGCAGCTCGCATGTGAAACGAGATTCCGGCATCTGTTTTTCCTCCTTCATGTAATCCGGACCTCTTCAAGACCCGCTTTAATAAATCCCTACATATTGCCTCATAGCGATTCCCAGCCGGGTGGTTATTTAGTTCCTCTGTCTTCACACCGTTCCGACAGGGCGCTCTTGTGAGATATAACATTAAAAAATAATTTTAAAATAGATGTGATACCGATTTATTAAAACAATTTTTAACTTTTTCCACTATTTATTTTTGACCTGACAGGTTTTTTCCATACTACCACCATGATTTCAATTTAATAGTAGGTACTCTACAGTGGGGTCTACACCTCCCTAGATAATGAAACAACTGTACATTTTTCTTTTTTTTTACAGTAACTCCAAAGAGAAGGGAAATTATTTCCCTCGGGCCCTATATTATCATCGGGGATCCTGTGTCTAGGGTCTTTTAGAGGATAAGGAGTGAACTTTGGTCTTGAAGAGACCCATGTTGTATGATGGAGGAAACACAGAGGCCGGCAGATCATTCCACAGCCGAGCTGTTGAACACAAAAACGAGTCGTAGATTTTTAGTCATAGACCCGTTCTCATGTGACAAATGTCAACCGTTGAGCGCGCGTTGTCCGTGTTTCCCGACTATGCACCGGTGCCGAAGGGATCAATGACGCTAATTCGTCAGAGCATTTTCCATTAAAAAGATAGGCGAACCTATCAAACGGACCGCCCGTTTCTGCGCAGAGTCAAGGGTTTTTTTCAGATATTCAGAGGTGGATGCCAAATTCATCCACGCATATCGCAGTGAAGAGAGATGCCTTTTTAATAAATTTAATGTAAATCAAATTAGTAATGTTATTATTAAGTTCTGCAATTGTTTTCAGTTTTTATTATTGTGACAGCTGTTTCGGGGTTTAAGGCCATTTTCAAACTGTGGTTAATCCACATTGTGACAACTTATTTAGATAATTTTATTTTCTCCTACCCCTTTCCAATTTGGACGGGTTTTAAAAAAAATAATGATTTATTATCGGTAAAACCGATTTAGTTAAAAACCAATTAAAATTCTGAATTCTGAATTCTGTGAGGTTTTCACATTTATAATGTGTTTCCTCGTATTTAACTAACAATATGTTCTTAATTGATTTATTTAAATGTGTTGTATTGTTTTGATAATGTGAACACACTGAGAAGCGGTGAATATATAATTTTCCTTATTTTATTAATTAATGTTATATTACGATCATTCGTTCGTTTATTAATTTTTAATTGTTCAAATAAATTTAATCTAAGACCCTTTCTTTCTATATGTAAGGGTTTAGGTTTGTTGTTGTCAAGCGGGACGTGTTTATTTACTAAGAGATGTTCTGCGAATTTTGAAGAAGTGCTTTTATTTTTATAACACCGTATATGTTCTTTGAATCTAGTTAAGAAAGTCCTTCCCGTCTGCCCGATATAGGTAGCGTTACAGTACCCGTGGTCACATTTTAATTCGTATGTGCCACTATTATTTAGTTTAGGATTATTACTTTTTGAGTTTTTTAGGCTTGTTCCCATATTATTATTGTTTCTAAAAACTAAATTTTAACCACATTTTTAAAAATTTCTTTTGCAATTTTTACAGATATTGGGACCGAGAAAAAAGAAAAGAAACACTAACTGGGCCAACACCGTTAATAATAAAATCTGCTTCACAGTTGAACATGAGATCGAGGGTAAAATATTTTTTTTAGGTCTTACAATTGGTAGAAGTAATAATAGACATTACCTTCGAAATATTTAGAAAACCAACTTTTAGAGATACAACAATAAATGCAAACAGTGGCGTGCAATGCTCTATGATCGAAGGTAGGCTGTGTATAGTTTTTCAAATTCGAGTATGAATTGTGCACTGAATAATATTGTAAGCTGAATAAATGAGCGTACATTTTTATCAGAAATTTGTCGAAATCTTTATTTTTCTATTACGGATCGTTTTACTTAGGGTAGACAGAGCTTTTAAGCCTTTATGGATTGCATACCACTTTAAGATAGATAATTAGAGTGATAAAATTTAAAAAAAAAAACATGTGCCCAGTAGGTAAAACATAATGGCTAGTTTGTGCTTAAATTTTGTTGTAGGTCATGTGGAAAAATATTAACATTTCCTGCGAGGCAGTTAATTAACCTAGTTAGTCTTAGCAGAGACATCACCTTTGGCAAGTTAGTTTTGCACCTGGGAAGTTACAGAAGCCTGTGTTGGTGGCCTCGCGTGTAATTATTTTAATGGAAATATAATCCTATTTGAGCCAAGATGTCAGGTATTAATTATACACCGTTCAAGAATTCATGAGCCATAAATAGTAATGATATATCCCTCCTAGAACATAGGCTGTAGATACCCAGCATTCCTGATAAATACTGTTGGAAACAGCCATGGGTCACGAGTCAGTCACGGGTCAGCCACTGTGTCCTCTGGCCCACATAGCTGAGATCCACTCTGGAGAATGCTACGCACTAAACTAAAGTGCCCTTATAACTATTAGGTTTGTCAACTTCTTTGAATTGTATAATATGTATGTATTAATAATATAAATTAAAAATTAACGGTCTCCGTGGTTGTGTGGTTACGATCCCTGGATACGAATGTCGAATGCCACGAGGTCGCGGGTTCAAATTCCGGCTTGCGCAAGTAAATTTTATTTGATTAAATTGTGTTATTTCACAATTTATCAATAAAAAAATATGTAGCATATTTGCGGCACGTTCCAGAGTGGTAGATACTGTCAGTATCGCCCTGGTGAAAGACCACCATTCAGAATCGAAACGTTGCTGGAAATGACTTGAGCCCTGTTTGGTGACCATAGGTAATATAATATATATTATAATCACTAGGCACTTCCCCACCTTCTTCTCCTCCACCTCCCCCCCTCCTTAATACCTTTAGCCTCACAACATGCCCCAATTGGGGATGCCATAGTCTCACTGGCTCCAGACGGTTGGGAGCAGTGGGTTGGGTGGTTTCACATAATTTTTATTTTATTTATTTTTAAAAATACCTGAAATCAACTCTAGAGATTTTATTTATTTATTTACTCGTAAATAAAACAGCTTTTAATACAAATATATACACAAAGGAAGATTAAAAAAAGGAAAGCCAACAAAGTTTCTTGTGCTAACAGTGGTTAAATACAGATGTTTTATTTATGAAGCTAATAGGATAAAGAAAAAACAAAATAAGAAGAAAGGGGGGAGAGGAAGAGGAAGATAGAATCGGGAAAGGAGATGCTCTCGATACATTTTATACTCGTGCATCAATTTATGGTGAAAAATGTCGATATTGTGAAATTGTGCGTTATATTGCGCACAAACACGGGGAATTGGAGAATTTATCCTACGATTGGTTCTGTATGCGGGCAAATGAAAAAAATCTAAATCGGAAAAAGAATGCTACGCTTCCAAATTAAAGTAAACCAGCCGTATTACAATAAAGTTTTGAACTGTATAATATTTATATGTATTAATAAAAAAAATTAACCTAAAAAATAAAAATAAAATGGTTAGAGCCATAAAGCTGTTCATGGAATCTTCAACGCTCGAAACACCAAAAATCACTAGTCTATTTTCTTTATTTTTTGGTCCATGTCTCCACTTTATAAAGAGAAACGCGACTTTGTTTTACATAACATATTTGTAATTAATTTTATAACAGCAATTTATGATTTTTAAAACCAAAATGTTTGCCTAATCATCTTGCCGTCGTATCTGATATAATATTAAGTAGCAGGAGTCTGGATTAAAACATCTCATCGCTAAATCTCTGCTGGAGTCAGCCTAGATTTACCTTTGTGTCGCTAATTCCTACCAGGCAGGCAAACGGTGTTATAATATATATTATAACACACCCCACCCTCGCCACCCCTTTGATTGCATGTATTGTTTCACTGATCCGCACCCCAAAGCAGACTCTTTGCTAAAATCAAAACATACCTAATTAAGTAGATGCTTATGTTTTACCTTGAAACCTTGTTGCCTTGTACCAGAGTAGCGTCAGAGTTGGGGAAACTGGGTCACTGCACTCGGGCGCGATATCTAAAGGGTGCGAGAATCGACATTAAATAATGACGAATTTCATTTTTCTTCTAGATAAAGGAGAGGAAGGTTGGGTTAGGTTACCTGGCTTGGCAGATCTGGTAACAAAGCACGGTTAAAACAATTTTTAAAATCGTTTAGATTTTGTATGGTGGTCTTTCGCCAGGGTGATATTGAGAGTATCTATCACTCTGGGATTGTGATTATTTATTCAAATTGTACAAATATTTATAATGTTACGGATTATTAATCTAATTCATTATGATTGTGCACTTTATGAAGGGTATATTCAATGCCAAAAACCCTGTAAACGCCGTTATAAAACATAACAAACAGTATTTTTATCCACCGTATTTAAGAAGAACGTGGCTCTCCCCACAGGTGACTTCACAAATAAGTTTGTGCGGCTCGCTCAACTGTATAAGAGGTTGTGATTTGTGTTGACATCTTCGAGAGTGAGATTCTGGTACTAAGAAATGGATTATAAATATTTTAAATTATATTGTGCTATTCCATGACTTACATGATTAAGTTTCATTTCGTGCGCACCCAGAAAAGGAGCTGCTTATCAATTTCTTGCGAATAACGAACTGATAACTTTTATTATAAAGCTAAGGTGGCCATTTTTTTAACGAGGGCATATTTCTGAGAAAAAAACCCTCCCAGATGTTTCATTTCATGGGAAGGGAGGGGGTAATTTGTAATTTAATTTTTTAACCGACTCTGACTCCACGATATGATTTAAGGCCATTGACAAATATTCGATCTTTGGATTTTTTGTGTAGGTTGTTTTTGGGATGGGACCAACGAGGACAGATTTCCAAAACCAGTACGACTGGTCACCTTATATAAAACAGTAACTTGCGTGTATGAAGCAACAAACACTCGCATACGTTGAGCTCTAGTATCATCAAATTTACACCACATTATTCGTGTTCCTATGAATGGACCTTTGAAAAATCCTGTCTACTAGATAAATTGCATTTACGTTTTTAAAAAACATAAACAAAACGCTTTTTTAAAGTAAAGGAAATATTACACATATTTCACGCGTTACCAAAACTGTTAAACCAAGTCCGGCTCTGCCATGTTTAGCTCGTCAAAATTAAACGTCAAACAAGCTATATTACATAAAATTAATAGTGAAAAGGAAAACATGGCTGCCTAGTAGGCAATGGCGCGCAGTACATAAAGGAAGCAAACGCGTGAATGTTCCAAGAAAAACAAAACTAAAAACCGTAGAAAGCAATCACTTTACAAATTAGCAGTTAAAAACAAAGTGTTTGTTTCGTGTAATAATAACAAAAGTGTTCGTGAAATGAGATGAAAAAAGTATTAATTTTCTGAAAAAAAATTGTTTCCACAACTCTTTCTTGCGCTCAAAAGCTCAACTGTGGAATGATTTTCCGGTCTCTCTTTCCTCTCTCCTACAACATGGGTCTCTGTCTCAGGTCCACTCCTTCCTTTCCTCAAAAAGACCCTCCGTGCAGCTTCCCCAAAAATGATACATGCCCCGACGGAAAAGTTTTCCCTCAGGGCCTCCTGGGTGGTTACTGTAAAAATAATAAAGTCGTAATAATATATTACTAATTGTAGTTGCTTTCGCAAAATCAAATCTAAAAGTGATCTATAAAAAACGATCCAGTCATTGGTCATTTTTTTCCTACGCACGAATAACCTATAAATAGGGACCTGATAAAAGCTGTGAAATTCGCGTTATTTTTGGAGAAATTGGGGTAATTTTCCGGAAAATTAAGAAGGAGTTTTGTAACAAAAGTGGTATATTTTATTACACATAATTTTGTTTTTAAATTTAATTAATTTATTTATTAAAACAAAAATAACGGCAGTATGCTACGTTTTCGACGTGAAGTGTAGCATTACATTTTATGGCTATTAAAGCCTGTCAAAAACATAGACAAATATATATTTAGAACGTGCAATATTACTTTCTTATTTTAAAATATCGGAATATTCGCGGTTATTTACCCTAAAGTAATGCAAACACTGGAAATGTAGAAAATACTCTATTTCTTAAAATAAGTAACCACAGTCAAATAATTTTATAGATATTCTTAGTTAAGTAGCAAAGTACTGCATCTTAGGACTACTGCGGGGTAAGATGGGAGTGCCGGCGGATTTTTCGCAATTTCTTTATTCTATGTTCCAAACGAGTTCAATTTAAACCACTATCGGTGTACACAAATACATTCAAACGTGCGCTTTTTAAGATCATTTGACTAACCGCTACTACTAACGACATTTTTTATAATTGTACTATATAAATCTAAAGCACAAAACGACGACAAATCCAATGAACGAAAGAAATCATTTAAAAAATCGTTGATGCTGTCATTCTTAAAATAGATCTTATTATTTATCCACCACATAATAGTATCGTTGTATTAAATTTTATAACGAACATTTCGCTATTTACTGAGCATTATTCCAATATTTGCTTCAGTACTTACCTTTGTTCGTGAGTGTAGCCATAGTAAAAAAAAATCTTATAGACGTATGTCGAGGGCCGCATGTTACAAACTATTGATATTTTATAAACATACTTGATATATACTTCTCTGTTTATCATAACGCCGATGAGAGAGAAAGCCAACGTCACCCCTGTGAATTCTATGCGCTTCGGTCACGCTAAAATGTTATCAGCACTTATGTTTTGTTTCTTTCACTCTAGCCCAGTAGAGGGAGTAGTAGTAATGAAGTTTGTCGAATGCGGCCGTGTGTATCTATACTCCGCCGCGTTTAATTGGCCAAATATGTTTAGCGTTAGTTCTTTCTGACAAATGCAATCAGCGTAAGTTAAACAGAGTGAGGAATAGAAAGCAGCCGGCTTGAAGTGAGACGATACGGCCGCCATTTTCAGTTTCTGCTGATATGTTCATCAAGCTAGTGTCAGGAGAGAGTTTACCGCGTTGTGTCGCGAGTGATTGTACAACAAGAAATGTCAAGAAAATTAGTTTTGCACCGCGAAAACAGACGCGGTAATGCTTCCAATCGATTAAGAGGAGTCTGTGCTTCCCAACAATGAGTTAAAAACACAAATCCGTGCATATTTACAGTGACAATTCTTCGAAAACATAACATCTTGGTGCTGTTCGAATCCTGTGTTGTATTTTTCGCGACCTTTTCCATCGTTTGTGCAGTTAATTTTTCCTAAAAAAAATATCTCAGCACCGTTAATAATCCGTTCTACATATTCCTCGAACACTTTAGTGAGAATATTAACTATACGGTCAACAATAAAGTGCCACAACATTCATTTCTCGACGAAATCGATATTCCTTGATAAAAAATGCATAATACACGCGCGAAGTGATATCCTATCCTATTTTGCAAAACGTTGTTGTTTTCTGCATTGAAATCATCGTAAACCATCAGCATCCACTCAAAGCTGATCATAATAAGTATTGTGAGACTATTTACACCGCTTATCTCTCTTGAAATCGATATTTGATGTTTAAAAATGCACATTTCGCAGCGAACAACGCCATCATAAGCTCGGTCAATAATACGACCACGGCTAAATTTCTAAATGGCACGAGATATTATTGTTTTGTGCCATTATCCTTCGTAAATAAGCAAAAGCTATCTCCCTAAAGCTCTGTTTATTCAATTGTCAGTGTTTCATAATACACTTTATCGACTAACCAGCCAATCCAGTGATTTCCAGTGCATTGTTATGGATATTATGACATCTATGAGTGTTCTCTGCCGTTCTAAGGTAACCCGAATTCCCATTATTATACGATATGAATTCTTGTATAAAATTCTGTTAATTATAATATCTACGTGTCTCTATTGATGAATAGTCATTATGTCTCAAAATACATAAATAATTGAGCTGTCACTTGATGTGTCAAATCGTCAAATGTCAGAATCAACTGTCATTAATGATTTTGACATTATTTTATCATTACCCGAAATAATAATAATAGTTTGTTTCGAAGTATTTAGGTCTCTTGTTAAATTAATACAATCGAATACAAATAATACGATGTTTATCTATAATTAAAACGAATTTCTACCCAATTTTAGTTTTATGTACCACCTATGTGTGTGGTATAAACATTTTAAACACTGTTTCTATGTCGTCAGATACCTCTCAACAAAATTGAAAAAAACAATTGTAATTTTTTTTATTATATAATGTTATTTTTCATACAATGGGAATTTATACCCGTTAAGCTACTGCAAGTAGCTTGTCGGCAGGAGTTTAGTTCAAAAATTATACATAAAACGTTAATAAAAAAAAAATTATCATACACACATTAGCGCAATAATAGAAAAAATATATTGGTACATGCATGTTGTGATCAATTTACACAAGTTGACAAAAGGTATTAAAATATGAAAAACAGTAGAACAGTTTTATTATAGTGATACACACTCCAACTAGGCAATGTCAATTACATTATATTACAAAAATATCAACATACGAGTAAGTATCAAACAGATTGAGAGATACAATAAAGTAGCAGTTTTGTTACGGTGAGAATAGTAATTTTAAAAATTTCCCCGGGAGATATGTAATAATTGAATTAATTTATCAGGTTGTAAGATTTTTATTTTATGTTAATACTGCGCAAGAGTTCCAACTGTCCGGAGCCTGGGGGACCATGGCATCACCATTTGAGTATTTTGTGAGGCCGGAGGGAGTGAGAAAAGAAGGTTGGTAAGTACCTGGTTTTTCAGGTCTGGTCACAGAACATGGCTAAAGTAATTTCAAACAACGTTTCTATTCCGAATGGTGGTATTTCACCATTGCGATACTTGGAGTATCTACCACAAAGAATGATGTCGCTTTTTGCTTTGTTTTCAACTAAATAAGGAAAACAATTTTTTTTGTTGAATTTGCGAATGATATGATATAATATAATATGATACATGGCGAGCAGTCCATAAAGGATGAAAAACTGTGCCTACATTACAAAATTTAACCAAATAAATTATATAAAAAAATTTAAAGGAATCAAATTTCTAATCAAAATGTAATTTTTCCATTAATTTCGTAAGGAACTTGTCCGCTCATTAATTCAGTTGGCCATAACACTCAGCGAAATATGATAATAAAATGGTAATATTCACAACACTCAACGAATTATGATAATAAAATGGTAATATTCATAACACTCAGCGAAATATGATAATAAAATGGTAATATTCAAATATACAATGCGTAATTCATGCCCGAAATTGAGAAACTACACAGAGCCTACCGTTGGTCATAGCACGCCACTGGTTAACAATCTCAAAATGTCCCTGAAAAGTTTCTCCGCAGGGGTAGGCAGAGCAGATTGAACGCCAGAATCAATGTCTGTTTTTTGCATTTAAATATTTCTATTTTTTTTATCGCGCCGTTTTTGTGAAAAATCACCTCAAGGGCGCTGTAACATGTAATCAAAGTAGGTAATGTTATATACAATTGTAGAATAGGTAACATTTTTAAATACACTTGACTATAGCTTGGCATTTAATTGCAGATATTTATTATTTTAGATTAAAAAATAATTAAATAATATTGTTGAAGCTCTTTTCGGTGGGTTCAGAAATTGTACCAGGAAAAAATAAAATGAAGATATAGAAGAAAGAAATAAAAAAAATAAAAAACTAAATTTATGCACTATTAAAAAATAGATAACGGTTAAGTAAGCTTAATGAGTACGGTTAAGAAAGGGACGCTTAGATGGTTTGGGCGTGTAGAGCGAACGAACGAAGAAAGGAGGATATATGACACGAATGTGAATGGAAGAAGAAGCCGGGGACGCCCGAGGAAGACATGGAACGATCAAGTGAATCAAATACTTAAGTCGGGCCATGTCAGGAGTGGGAATAATAGAAGAGAATGTATAAGACGATGTATGAATGTGAACGAAAAAAGAAGTGTATGCCAAAATCGAGTTGTTTGGCGGTCCGTCCTCTCCAACTAACCCTGCGGATTTTTTTTTTTAAATTTACAATTTTGATCTGTGAATTTGATATCGTTTTTTATTATTTATCTAACATCTAATACATGGTTATTTCGATACCTTAAAAATCAGAAATACAAAAAATTGCGTAATTTATCTTCCTTGCAAAGCGTTAAATATTAATAAAAAGTTAAAACATAAAATTACCTTAGAATATGATGTAGAATCATCTCCTTTCGGAAAGTACGAACAATTTATGAATGCATTTGAACCATTGTGTTACTATTTTGATTTTCCTATGAGCCATCTTTGTCTTGCCTTTTAAAACTGTTTAAACGATCGCCGCGCTCTCAATTTTTATCTACTTTTAAATGTCAGACTGTAAGTACTTGATTTTTGTTTTTTTTTGGTGTCTATCGTTGTGCGCACTTGAGGTGAACCTTTGCAAAACTGCGCTATAGATAATTACTCTTTTTATTATTGTATTATTAGGTAATGTAGGGCTTCGGGATCCATATCAACACCCGCTTCGCGATGTTATGCTGTATATTTAAACTGTTTATGTCCATAATTAAATGCGCATATAAACAAAAAACGGATTCATCTCCTCTGTTTGCAATAGATAGCCACAATAGCATTGTGGTCTACACATCTGGTTTTGAGATTTTTACTAGACTTTTAATTGAACATTTAGCGCTGGATGTTGTGATGTTGATTGTTAAATTTGATGCACTTCCCAAAAATGTATCTACAGCTGTCGTGATTAATAATCTTTAATAATATTTTGTTAATTATTTTTACATTAAGTGACACGAAAACTACCACTTAGCTTTACAACACAAATAAAAAAGTGATACCGCATAAAGGCTCCCGTTCGAATGCATGGCAAAGCTATCAGTAAAATCACTATTTCGATTAATCTTTACTGCAAATCGGTTTACGGTATGAAAACTAAAAAAAAGCTTTCAGTATATTGATATTTTTTCCGTACTTTGCTTGATTAGAATTAAAATAATATTTGTAATTACATTATAAAAAATATAAGCGTAAACTAGTAAATAATTCATTTTGTTCATTAGAAAATTATGAACGCATATAAGAAACAAGTTTTAAAAAATACTGCTTTATGGTTAAGATTACGTTTTACAGTTTCCCTTGATTAACTTTTTTTTTCTTTCTATCAAAATTATTCACAAAATAAATAAAAACCGCTTTTTGCGCTTATATAAAACCTTGACTTCGCTTGCCAAGCGATTTTTATGCCTTTTACCTATATTCATGGTGACATAAGACACACACCTTGAGGTAATATTTTTGGCTTGTAGATAAGGAGCTCAAGGAAAGTAGTTCTACAATGGTATTCATAATTTTTGACAACTATTCGAAGCAACTATCCTCATTGTAACCAACCTGTTCTGCTGTTTTATGTATATATATTTATTTTATTTCTCAATTTATTTAATAACTTGCAGATGCTTTGATATTTCTGATATTTACGTAATATTTATATTTTTGTAATATTAATGTTTTTACAATGTTGGTATTTTTATAATATTCTTATTTTTTATAATATTGATATTTATATAATATTGGTAATTTTATAATGTTGATGTTTAAAATGTCGATATTTTTTAAAATATTGATGTTTTTATAATATTGATATTTTTATAATATTGATATTTTTATAATATTGGTACTTTTATAATTTTGATATTTTTTATGATATTGACATTTCTATAATATTATTTAAATCGGTGTTATAAAATTGGACTCCAGTATCTCAATAACAAAACTGTAATGCTTTTTCCATTATTTTTTCTTTTTAATTATTTTTTTCAACTTATGTACACTGATCACAACATGCATGCGCCTAAATATAATAATTTTGCCCTACATTTGTATGATGATTGTAATTTATTGTTGAAATAAACTCCTGCTGACAAGCTACTTGCAGTGGCTTAGCGGGAATAAGTTCCCACTGTATATAATGAATATTATACAATAAAAAATAAAAAAAAAAACAAAAACAAACAAACTTAAAATCATGCTGATTACATTGGATTTGTAGGGATAGGCAGATATGGTGGAATGCTACACAATTGTCCTGACACACACTACTTGGTGCATTCATTTTTATACATACTATTCTGCAGTGGCGTGCATTGCTCCTTGACCAAGCTTATAGCTTGTAGCTTTTCAGGTGTTGATTATAATTTTTCATTATTAAAATCCAATCCGCTTAGATATGCAAGCAGATATTCTGGCGAGAGCCCATCCGTAGTTACGCTATTTGCTTTCCATTTCTATTAATGTAGAAATTCAATAATTATCTCTTTATTTTTTTAATTTTTAAACTGTCAATTAAAGGTGGAATTTGATTATAAAATGATTTTTTTTTTAAATTAAAAACTTTTTCCACTTATTTATTTTCGACGGGACCGGTTTCACCCATCACGGGCATCGTCAGCTTTGCCGAATTAAAGCTAAATCTATGGTATACGTAGCATCGATGTCAGGAGTGAGTCCCATTGCTTTCTAATATTATTTTTATTTGCGATTTGATTTTATACATAGATAAGTTATAATTATTCCCTTTTAACAATTATTTCTTAAAGCTGACGACTAATAACTTAAAAGCGCATTAGTTGGGCGATTAATAGCATCATTCGGGTTCGTTCCGGCTGTTTCCTTCACCTGGCCCATTCATCAGACGGTGGATCGTCCCTCGTTACAAGCAATAATTATTACTTATTAATTATTAGCTGTAATTTACGTGATATTTCACCCCAAGCTCACTGCACCCAATTATTCAACTTACATGCAATTAGTTTCTTTTTTAAATAATTAATTACAAGAGTTATTTATGTTCATTTGCCAGTACAATATTTCTCACTTGGCGTTGCATTTAAACATGTCCGATTCTAGTATGGTAGCTTCTAGGTATACCTGCTTACTTTTGATCGTAATACCTACAGCTTTTGCGACGCTTTAACCTCTGTCATGATTATCTTCTTCTACTATACGGGTCGGGGTAGTTTAGTTTTGACAGGGCGCCTCTTAGCGTCCCTGTTATTTTATCGGATAAAGGCATTGTCCTCATTGTCATTGGCTTGAAGACTTTTTGCTTAACTGAGGTTCTGGCTCTCTCGGATGACATCTTTCATTCAGTGAATGATATTCTTTAAAATTATCGATATTTGTGTAGTTTTAACAACAACAAAGAACTTTATATTATAGTATAGGTTTTAACCATTATTAACGAGTCATTTATCGCAATAAATTAACCGAATTAACGAAATTTCGATGTTTGTAAAGTACTAATGCCAAAAGCCCGAAATGCCAGATAAAAGTGATTTAATATCTAAATATTATAATGAACTACATGTGTTAAGTATGTGAGATGGATCTATAATTTTAACTATTACTGTGATAATTAAACCACAAACTCCTTTAACCGTTTTAGTGCTAAGTTTATATATAAATTGCTACAGATATTCTGTGTTTTTATATAAAAAAAATAAAAATGCAGTAACTTGGACAAATATCAATCGATTTTAATGATTTTTTTATTTTTAAATTAAACACGTGAAGAAAGACATTTCACGAATATTATAGTTCTAATTAAAGAAAAACTACACATTCACAATTACAAAAAATATTAAAAAATACAAAAATATAAGTTAATTTCACATCGCAATTGTGTTTTTGAAAATGAATCCGAAGATTCACTTTCTATTCGGAATCTTTTATTGCGATGTACAATAATGTCACTTCTGTCGTCACTGTCTTCATTTATGGGAACAAAGGTCTCGTCATCCGTAGTGCCGCTGTCATTTGATACATTACGATCATCCGCAATAGAACTAACTTCCGACATGGCGAAAAATATCGATTCACTTTAGGGTGTATTTATTTTAACAGGACAAACAATAAATACAGTTATCAAGACACGCGCCAACCGCAATATACCACGCTCAAATTGAACACGTGCTCTCCCGAGGACGACAAAAAGCACACTGAAAATTGTAGCGTTATAGCGCTGCATCGCAATTTATGTAACTAAAGCTTACAGCGCGATGGCGCTGGGCCGCACTCTAACGGTTAAAAATGTATCGTCATAGACAGTGGCTTGCAGTCCATAAAGGCTGAAAAGCTGTGTCCACCCTAAGAAAAACGAAACAAAAAGAAATTACAAGATTGTTTTTAAAAATGTATTTTTCGATCGATATTTTTGAATCGCACTTAAGCAAAATGTCTTTAACTCTAAGGATAAAGACAATGCCTTTTCCTTAAAAATAACAGGAATCAGATCCCTGGGCTACTTAAGATATCTCCGTCCATTGCAGGCCCAGTCTCTCTTCTCACAGCCTCTGGAGTTACTGTTCCCGATTTTGACTAGGGCGGACTACTTGACGTCTTTCTGCTACAATTTTTTAAATTCATACATATTTTCGTAACTACAAAATCTACACTGTAAAATTAAGGTGTCAAACTGTCAAAGTGTTCGTAATTTCGTATTAATATTCTCTATCCAACGTAAGAACCACCTGAGATAACGTAAGACAGAAGTTTGTGTCTTATGCTTTTTTTTCATAGAGCCTGCTAAACTTAACGTCTTTTAGGACTAGATTTTTGTCAATTTTCACTTATGTTTCCTGGCTATTGGTTTATGTCACCCCACTTAACTAACTAACCATCACGCCGTTTCCCCGCAAGGGTATGCAAAGAGGATGGACCGCCACACAATGTCTGTACACACTCTAACCCTGCTTCAACAATTGAGTCAATTGATTGTGCCATTTCTTTATCTGGCGTTCCAGAGTCCTGTCTCTGGGTCTTCTTACATTTACTTTTCGCCTTTAATTATATATTCCGCTACCACTCCTTTCACAGACCATCTACTCTACGCAACCAAACCATCTCACCTACAAACAGGTATATTTATTTATTTTTATCGGTTAGGTATCTATCTACGTGCCCATTTTTATGTATTTTTTTACTGCGTGACACTACACTTACGACTTTAATTAAAACGTTTCAATTTTTACGCCCTGACCGCTGTTATAATAAAATAAATGCGCGCAGTGAATAGGGGCGTTGAAGGTTTTTACGATTAGGCCATCTTTGTCCGCTTTTACGATCCAAACCGGGATGACAGTCGACATCCGGCGGCGCGCCAGTCGTTAAATATTCGCGAATCGGTTTCAGGTTCAGCCGAAGTGTGTCCATTAATGTTATAGTCCTGCCAGTGAAAAAAGGATATGAACAATATTAATATTAACACGTGGCTTAGTGCTTTATTTTATGTGAACACCGCACAAGAGTCCCAACTGGTCCCAGCTCTCCGGAGCCAGTGGAACTATGGCATCCCCTCGAGGGGTTCCATGACAATTCAACTCACGGATGCATCGGCACACTTTTTAAAAATGATATCATGATATTAAAAGTATGATAAAAAACTATTTACAAAGTGTATTTTCAACTATATAATTATACAAAGTGTATTTTCAATTATATAATAGATAAAAAACTTGCCTGAAAACGAAATCTAACCTAATAATTTTTTTTATTAATTAATTAGGTTAGATTGGGTTTTCGAGCTTGTTTTTTTTCGTACTTTTATCACTTTTGCAAAGTGTGCCGATCCATACGTGTGCTGATTTATCATGTCCCCGCAAGGAGATGGAGAAGAGGAGGGTTGGGACATACCTGGCTATTTAGATTTGGTCAATAAACACGGTTAAAGCCATTTCATGCTATGTTTCGATTCTGAATTGTGCTATTTCACGGGGCGATACCGAGAGTATCTCATGATAGCACTATGACAGTGCCGTGCACATAGTTTCTAATCAGGGCGGATGGTAGGAAAAACTAATTTATTGATATTAAAAAAATTACCCCAGACAACACCCTTCTTACAAGTTTTCGCTAAGAATGGCAAAGCTTCTGGCTGTAACTGTAGTTGGTTGGGATAACCAAAGTTACGTCATATATCCAAATAACCACTTTATTTATGCATAAGCCTGGATAAATAAAAATTCCACGTGTTTTTCGCTAATTAAACATGGACAATGTTCTGAAAGAAAGTCAACATGATATAATCATTATTTTGTTAGTAAATTTGTTCTGATTAATAAATGTACCAACAGATGGCGCTGATTGCTACATTTTCTGGCATTGCCGTAAAGCACTGCTTTTCAGATACTATCACAAGCTAGTCCGTCCGTTGATGCGCATAGGGCATAAATGTACGTAATGTGTACGTCATTTTTCATACTTAGTTCCTGCCTATGACACGCTATAGTGAAGCAGTTGGTGTGTTGTGCGCGGCGCTACGTTTCGTGGTAGGTAGTTCGCGCTTATTTTTGGAAAATGAGGATTGATTTCTTGAAATAATTTTATACGCTTTAAAAGTATTTTCATTTTTTTGCGAGTCAGGTAAGATCGGCAGTGCTTCTGTGCCTATACGTACAGAACGCCTCTGCATTATGAAGTGATTTTTGAAAGCAGATCTGGAAAACAAACAACCAATTATACTAAATACTAGCTGATGTATACCCGGCCTTGCTCGGGATTATTTATTGTTTTTGGAATAAAGTTATGAAATTGTGGATTCTTGCTTGTCGTTTGGGTGCCATAATTGATTTCTCTAAACAAAGAAACAATTTGAATTTTTTTTTTTCATTCCAAACATTTTTTTTTAAAAATAATCTACATAAAAAAAGTTCTTAAGTAAGTACCTACTTTTGTTTTCCATTTTGAAAATATTCTACCCAAACAAACCTTCGTTTGAATATGTAATCTGTGGCTAACCAGAGTGGTATATCTATGGTCTAACCTCAATAGAACATGACGGGTTCAATGTTTTTCATGCTATTTTTAAAACGTTTTACCAAGAGTTTTACATATTGGATTTCATTCGAACTACTCTCTAAACCTTCCTGGCACTAATATGAACAAACTGTGCTATTTTCAGCGAAACCGGTCTAGTGATTTTCGAGAAAATCGAGGTCACACAGACAAACATTCATTTTTATGTATAGAGATAGAGATTTATAGATGTTCCGCACTATCATGCGGTGAAACATTTCGGATTTGTGCGATGCTAAGCTGTAAAATGCGATTCAATGGAACGTAATGGAAAAACACAATCATCAAATAAATACTTAACATAATTTGTAGTCGGTTATTTGAATATAAAGGTAATTCAGTTTAGGACTCCACCGCCAGGTACCACCATGTTCCTAGTACCTTTCAGCAGATATTTTCAAGCAAATCAACCTGTACTGGACAGATGTCCGCACAAGACTGTGAAATGTAGGTTGCTGGCTCCAAACACGCTCTCGTTCTACTTTTGGGGATGCTGAGTGGGGGGGTGCTGGCTTCACGCACCCAGTGCTGAAAATGAGGCACTAGATGAGCTGATTTCTGCCTTATCCTGGTACTTGCGGTCCTAACAGGGCCGGCTAGTTTTGAAGATGTAGGTACCAAGATATCCTCAGGCAGAGTTCAGGCTTGGCGAGGCAGCAGATGTGGAAGGTTTCAGGGAAGGCGAAGGCAAGATAAGTAAAAGACTTGTTCGGCTCTTGAATGACAACTGACTCTCCATACTGGTTGTTTCTCTATTTATTTAAAAAATATTCAACATCTGTTCCACGTTTAGGGGTAATTATTATTAATGGGGGCAATTATTTCCAGGAAAGAAATGCCCGCAAATATGATCAACAAAACTATAACACAGATGAATCCATTAAAACAAATTGTAAATCTCGCATTTGTACAGTAATAAAATCCTTTATCAAGGATATATCATCTCACGAATATTAAGAAACTCATAAAAAATGGAAAATAAATGACTTGATTAAATTAATGCGTATTTGTACTTGCATGAATATTTAGAAACCCATCAAAAAATGGAAAATAAATGACTCGATTAAATTAATGCGAACCTCTCATGTGAACAGTGATATTATTTTAGGAATGCACAGAAACCTATAAAAGTATGAAAACAAAACCATAAAGCAAATGAATTGGTTAAACTAATGCGAATTCCGCATTTGCACATTGATAAGACTTCTTATCACGGCTGGGTAATCGTTTCATCTCATCTTATTAACATCTTCAAATTTGGAATGAACATGCGTCTGATATATACTCCCCCCGGTGCAGCTGTAGCTGGGCCAAATTCATATAAGACGCGTTTTGTTACGACGCCGCCCACAGCGGCCGGCCTCTTTTGGATGGCGCTGGGTGGTTGATTGTGGAGGTGCTGCATCGGCGGCTGGGGCCGGTAGTAGCACAGCGAGCTTCACTGCTGGCCGGATGTAGACTCCGGTACTTGTCTGGATACGGGCGGTCCTTACTTGGCCGTCTGCAGCTGGTGTGGCATCTAGTACTCGGCCGCGTAGCCAGCTGTTGCGAGGCATCGCGGGGTCCATGATGACCACGAGGTCGTCCCTTTTTATTGGGATAACTGAATGGTGCCATTTCTGGCGTGCAGCCAAGGTGGGAAGGTATTCGCGGAGCCACCGCCTCCAGAACATGTCAGCTAGTTGTTGACTAATACGCCACTGGCGACGGAGACACACTTCCTCATCCTGCTTGTCGTAGAGTGACAGGTGGGGTCTCTTTCCGGCGGCTCCCAATAAGAAGTGGTTGGGAGTGAGGGGCTCCTCGTCCCTCGGGTCGACTGACACGTGCGTGAGGGGTCGGTTGTTCACGGTCCACTCAGCTTCAGCTAGAGCCGTCCATAGAGTTTCCTCTCGTGGAGCCCTCTGTTTTAAAATAGCCTTCAGGGCATTTTTGACAGATCGCACCAGGCGCTCCCATGCTCCCCCCATGTGGGGAGACATTGGGGGGATGAACTTCCATTCGATCCCTTCTGTTGTTAGGTGATCTCTCATTCGAGTGTCTAGTTTTAGGGAAGCCAGGGCATCCTTCAATTCGACGTCAGCACCGTGGAAGTTTGTACCGTTGTCTGAGTACATCACCTTCGGTTGACCTCGTCGCGCCGTCATGCGTTGAAGGGCCATTATGGCAGAGTCGGTGGTCAAGGAAGTGGTGAGTTCAAGGTGTATGGCGCGCGTGGACAGACAGGTGAAGATGGCGCCGTATCGCTTCTCTCGGTGTCTGCCGACTGTGACCTCCATCGGTCCGAAATAGTCCAGCCCACAGTGTGTAAAAGGGGGGACATGGTGCGTCAGTCTCGATGGCGGTAAGGATCCCATCAGTGGGGGTGATGGCTTGCACCTGCGCATTCTACACGTGGGGCAATTGTGGGCAATCTTTCGTATATTTGTACGAAGTCGTAGCACGAAAAAACTGCCTCGTACTTCTGCCATTGTCCTCTCAGTACTGGGGTGATCGGCTTCTTGGTGGTAATGGCTCACCAGGAGTCTAGTGTAAGCATGGTCACCATCCAGAATTACAGGTGTACGCATTTTATTTGCCACCTTCTTGAGGGCATGTAGTCGGGAATTCATTCTTAGAATTCCATCTGGTCCAAGGAAGGGCGTCAGCATGTTGAGCCGACTGTTGGTTGGCATCGCTTCTCCTTTGCGGATTGCATTTATTTCAACGCTGAATGCGTTTTGTTGAGATATCTTCACCCACCGGGCCTCCGCTTCTTGGATCTCATCGATCCGCAGGTGTCCTTCAGGTGGATTGTTGGGTCCCATACGGCATCGTCTCACGAAGCGGTAGACCCAAGCGGTGGTTCTGATCAGGCGGTGCCAAGAAGAGAATCGCTCGACTTGGGGTAGCGCCTCCGACACAGTTGTAGCAAGCCCAACGTATTGGGCTCTCACTTCTAGCGTGTTGTCATCAGGCTGGGGCAGCTTGGACCTTTCGCGCGGCCATTCTGCCTCAGCTGAGGTGAGGTATGCCGGGCCACTGAACCATCTTCCTTCAGGTGAGAGGTCAGGAATCTCGATGTCCCTGGTCCCTATGTCGGCTGGGTTCAATTTTGTAGGGACCCACCTCCACGCTGGTATGCTGGTCAATTCGTCAATCTCGCCTAGCCTGTTCGCTACAAATGCTGAGTATGTACGCGGATCTGTGCGTAGCCAGCATAACACTGTTGTGGAGTCTGTCCAGAATATCGTTCGCGCGATATTGCTTTGACACTCCCTTTTGATGGTTGCTGCCAGTCTTGCTGCCATGAGCGCAGCTTGCAGCTCGAGGCGGGGTATGGAGAGGGGTTTCAAGGGGGCCACCTTGCACTTACTTGCCAAGAAAGTGGTTTTTATGTTTCCTTCTACTTTCTCGGTGTGGTAGGCCACTGCGCAGCATGCCAACTCTGATGCGTCGCAGAAGACGTGGAGGGTGACACTGCTATTTTTATTCTGTAAGCAACGTCTTGGTATGGAGACTTCACTATCTCGCAGTAGTCCCAACCAGTCAAGCCACCTCTCATTATGGCTTGGTTTAATGATCTCGTCCCATCCGATGTTGGATCGCCATACCGCTTGCAGTAAGATCTTTGATCGGATCGTGAGGCAGGCGACGAAGCCTACTGGGTCGAAAATCCTCATCACGATGCTGAGTAGCTGCCGCTTGGTGGGTCTGCTGATCAGCTCGGGGTCTGCAGCGTCTCTGAAGGAGTACAGAAAACGATCGGTGCCTGGGTCCCATAAGAGACCAAGAATCCTCTCGGTCTCGGCTTCTCCGCTGCTGATTCTGATTGCGGATCTGGCATGGTCTTCACTTGGGATGTTGGCCATTACCGCTGGGTTGTTGGAGGCCCAGTTGGTCAGATGGAACCCTCCCGTTAATAATACACTGGCCACATCTTTTACTAGTGCAGCAGCTTCGCTGGCGGTGTCTACCGCATCCAGGTAATCATCCATGTAGAACTTATTTTGGATGGCTGCCGCGGCGGCCGGAAAATTGTTTTCGTTTTCTCGGGCCACTCGGTTTCGCACAAACTGCGCGCTGCTTGGTGAGCAGGTGGCGCCAAACATCATTGAAGACATCATGTAAGTGTTTGGTTCTTGTTGGCGTGTTGGTCGCCATAGGAATAGCTGCGACTGCTGGTCTTCTTCCTTTATCTTTACTTGCAAAAACATCTCTTTAATGTCGGCAGCGAGAGCTATGTTTCCCTCTCGAAACCGGAGAATGTTCCCAAGGAGGGAAGTCAGTAGGTCAGGTCCAGTCAGCAGTTGATCATTCAGCGAAGTTCCTCGGCAGCGGCTGGCTGCGTCAAATACCACGCGGATCTTGCCTGGTTTGTTGGGATTGATTACTGCAAAGTGCGGAAGATACCATCTGCGGGCTGAGAATTTTGATACCTGTCGTTCCGTTAGTTCTCGGGCGTGGCCTTGAGTAATAAGCCTGTTGATCTTATCCCGGTACGCCACCGCTAAGTCTTCGTCTTTTAACAGTTTCCTTTCGAGAGACCATAACCTTTTCAACGCACACTGCCGGTTGTCGGGTAATGTGACGTTCGTGTTTCTCCACAAAAGACCGGTTTCCCATCTTCCATTTGTCAGCTGATGGGTGGTTTCTTCCATCAGCTCGCTTGCTCTAAGTACTTGGGTGCTAACGCGGGAGGCTGACGTAATCCCCAATGAGTCAATTGCAAAATTGCTTTTAATGAGATCACTCATTATGTTGTCTCTGATGGTCTCCTTGTGTAAAGCAAGCGTAGTGGCATGACTTTCACGGTCAGGGGTCCCGCCCCCATGAGTGATCCAGCCTAGCGCTGTCCGTGACACTATTCGCGTAGAGTCACGGGCTTCGTGCACTTCCCTCGAGACAATCAGGTGGGCATTGTCCTGTCCGATGAGAAGTGTTGGGGTGATGTATCGTCCCGGGATCCGCTGTTCTGGCAGGCTGAGATCCTTGACCGTATTGGCCGTGATATGGTAGATGTCATCATTCCCGGCTCCGCGTAGAGTAATTCTTACGCGTTGCGAGTGCTTGTCTGCTGAGCACATACCCTTGGCTCTGTGCAGCCGGAGTTCGTGAACCGGACCGGTAGCGCCGATTCGCATTGCGGTGTCGGCGTCAATAAGCGTGACGGTTGAGCCTTCGTCCAATAATGCAAACACGGACATTTGTTGCTCAGGGCCATTTATCATTACCGGCACTACCTTTAACACGGAACTGTTGGGTTGGCGTCACATATTGTTTACTATTCCTGCGACGGCACTTCTCCTTACGAACGTCGGGTCGTGGAGTAATTTGTGGTGAGGAGCGCGGCACTCCCCATGGCCGCACCAGTCACGGTATTTGCACGTGCGTGATGAATGTTTCTCGAGGCATACTCGACACAGCCCGGCGGATTTGACACTCTCCCAGCGGAGTTTGACATTTTTGGCAGCGAACGCCTGGCACTCGCGGAGCAGATGTTCGGTATCACCGCACTGTACGCAACCATCGGGGTTGCCCGTTTCATTGTGATGAATTTTGGTTTCATCACCTTTTGCACCTTTTTTATATTTGTCCTTCGGCATCCACTTATCATTTGATGCGAACTTTTCACTCGGCCCGTTTCTTTGACGTGACCCGAGATGGTCGATAGTAGCATAGGTTTGCTCGCGACGCGGTCGAGACCTCGCGGAGTCTATCATGCCCGACTTGGGAATAGCGTTCGCGACGGTTTTCAGGAAGGCGGCAAACTGGCATATGGTGGCAGACGCTTCGTAGTGCCGCACTTCCATCAACCACGCCAACCTCATTGTGCACGGCATCTTCCCTGCGATATCGCTAAGTAATGCTGGATTGGTGAGGTATCCATCATTGCTAAGGGAGCGGAGTGAGGCCACCAGGTTTTGCACCGTGCCCGAGAAGTCTGCGAGGTCCTCAAGCGATGCCTCAGCCGTTAGATGTGGCAGCTTTTTTGCTTTTTCCAACATAAGGGCGGCGATCGAGTTGGTCCCTCCGTAGCGCTGTTCAAGAACGGCAAGGATTTCTGGCACTTGCGTTGGGTCCATCAGGAGGGGTCCCACAGCTTCTCGTGCTTTACCTTTGAGAGCACGCTGCAGGCGTATTAAGTTTTCACTCGATGTCATCCTGCATGTTGAGGTTGACTGAGCAAACTGCGCTTTCCAGGTGGGCCATTCAAGGGGGTCTCCCGAGAAGGGAGGCAAGTCCTTAGCCATTGACTGCCTGGCGATGAGCGCAGCCATTCGGGGGTCGTCCTCTATTGTAGGACGGGGGCTGTCCTGAGCCCTAGAGGCTTTGAACGCTTCAGTGAATACGGAGGCGAGCTGAGAGATTGGATCCGCTCCTTGCTGGACCCATTCCCTGGTATGGTGCGCCGTCTCATCCGCACTAGGCTGTGGTGGAAATATCGGCAGTGAGGTGTCCGTATTGGGGATGGCCTGCTGCGGATATTCTGCATCTCTCTGCATCCGGGTTGGCTCTGTCCTCAACCTTCCGGCAGGGGGCGGTTGTGCGAACGCCTCTGTGTTTGGATACCCCTGCTGCTGCAGCGGTAGAGGGGGCACAGGTCCGGCTGGTGTTCTCTGTTCTGACGCTAGGTACCCTTTTTCGAGTAGTGGTACGTGCGGTATAGGTCCAGATGATCCGGGCTGCGCCCATGATGAGTACCACTGTTCGTGCAGCGGTACGGGTGGTGCAAGGACTGCTGGCCTTGGCTCCACCGATGTTGGATATCTCTGATCGTGCAGAGGTACAGATGATTCAGGTTCGGCACGTCCGGGCTGCGTCCATGTCAGGGACCCTTGGTCGCGCCAGGGTACCGGTGGTGCATGTGCGGCTTGGCTTCGCTGCACTAGTGCAGGATACTCCTGAAGAGGTACCGGCGGTACGTGGCCAGATGGTCCGGGCTGCATCCATGTTGGGTACCCCTGGTCGCGCCAAGGTATCCCTGGTTCAGGACCTGCTGGCCCGGGCTGCACCAATGTTGAGTACCCCTGCAGAGGTACCGGAGGTAAAGGGCCGAATCGTTCAGGCGCTGATGTTGATGATTGCTGGAGGGCTGCCATAAGCTTTTCAATTTGCTTGTTTTGGCTGTGCAACTCTCGTCGCAGCAGTCGCACCGTATCCTCAGTGGATATGGATGGTGGTGCATCATCATTATTGCCCCCTTCGGCAGATTCTGTTGTCCCAGGCGTGGTATCAGGCACAGCATGCGTGGCATCGGGCACAGCAAGCATGGCCTCTGGGGTAGTTGGTGGCTCTGCTGAAGGTGATTGGGGTGTCCCATCGTCTTGGGCAGCCTTCTTTGAGCGTAGTGATGGTGGTGACATCCTTGAAAGAGGGCGTGTAGGATCCGGCTCGAAGGACCACTTGTACTGGACAGATGTCCGCACAAGACTGTGAAATGTAGGTTGCTGGCTCCAAACACGCTCTCGTTCTACTTTTGGGGATGCTGAGTGGGGGGGTGCTGGCTTCACGCACCCAGTGCTGAAAATGGGGCACTAGATGAGCTGATTTCTGCCTTATCCTGGTACTTGCGGTCCTAACAGGGCCGGCTAGTTTTGAAGATGTAGGTACCAAGATATCCTCAGGCAGAGTTCAGGCTTGGCGAGGCAGCAGATGTGGAAGGTTTCAGGGAAGGCGAAGGCAAGATAAGTAAAAGACTTGTTCGGCTCTTGAATGACAACTGACTCTCCATACTGGTTGTTTCTCTATTTATTTAAAAAATATTCAACATCTGTTCCACGTTTAGGGGTAATTATTATTAATGGGGGCAATTATTTCCAGGAAAGAAATGCCCGCAAATATGATCAACAAAACTATAACACAGATGAATCCATTAAAACAAATTGTAAATCTTGCATTTGTACAGTAATAAAATCCTTTATCAAGGATATATCATCTCACGAATATTAAGAAACTCATAAAAAAATGGAAAATAAATGACTTGATTAAATTAATGCGTATTTGTACTTGCATGAATATTTAGAAACCCATCAAAAAATGGAAAATAAATGACTCGATTAAATTAATGCGAACCTCTCATGTGAACAGTGATATTATTTTAGGAATGCACAGAAACCTATAAAAGTATGAAAACAAAACCATAAAGCAAATGAATTGGTTAAACTAATGCGAATTCCGCATTTGCACATTGATAAGACTTCTTATCACGGCTGGGTAATCGTTTCATCTCATCTTATTAACATCTTCAAATTTGGAATGAACATGCGTCTGATATACAACCCTTTGTCTTATTTATTGTTATTTCTGTAACGCTAGTATTTGTTATTATTCTTGACTTCGATAAATGATAGTGTGTTTATCTTATTTATTATTGGATTTCTTGTAAATACTCTACGCGATAGCTTAGCAACTTCCAATTTAATGATGTTTTTTATGTACATGTCAAAGAGATAGGGAGTCCGAATTGTTCGGATCCAATGGGACTATTACATCCCTGGTAGCAGTCTCCATTCGGTCACCTTTCACAAACAAATTATGAAGCAAACTCGCCAATTCCTCGCCTATATTCAGCAAATGAATATACAAGTGGTATTCACATTTTTTACATGACAATTTTAATGTTTAAAACTCATATCAACATTTTTTTATTACAAAATATTGTTTCTGATTAAATATAGACAACTTTTTTGTTGGATCTAATTTGTAAACCATTGTAACTGATTATTATTGTATGCTACCAGTTTTTATTGCTAACACTTGTTTGAAAAATCTAACCACCTTATATATTGATAAATAAATAAAAATAAATGCTGAAAAGCTGTGCCCACCATAAGAAAAACGTACCACAAAAAAGATATTAAAAGATACGACAAATACTCAGACAAAAACACATCTTTTCCATAAATTTGGCAAGGAACTTGTACACTTTTTCAATTGACCACAACAATCACAGGAAAATGATAATCATTTTGCCATTTTCAAATATTCAATGCACACTTCATACCCAAACTACACACAGCCTACCTTTGGTTATAGAGCAATGCACGCCACTGTCTGATAGCAGGAGAGTTGTTAGGTTGGTGCTAGTAAACCAAGAGACGAAAATAGTATAGATACTCTCAGTATCTTCGTGGTGAAAGACCACAATTCAAAATCGAAACGTTGCTGGAAATAGCTTTTACCGTGTTTATTGGTCAAATCTGAATAACCAGATACGTCCAAACCTCCTTCCCTTCCCCACTCCCTTCAGCCTCACAATTGGGGATCCCGTAGTCCCATTGGCTCCAAGCAGTTGGGGGGTTGAGACTCTTATAATAATTTAATGCAGTTATATGTAGTTACTGAATACAAGTAAAGTCATTTCAAGTATAATTTCAGGCTCTGAATTGTAATCTCTCACTAGGATGATCTGAAGACTGTCATGAGGACAAACCTGTATGGATTTTTATTTTCCTTTAGCGGGTTTTAAACCCTTGGGCACTGCGCTTAAGAGGTTACCGCTATGCCGCGAAGTTTACACATCTATTCTTCCATAATTATTACTGTTATTTTTTATTTTATTACTCGTACATACAGTTTACAGGTACATAAATTAGATAAGTGCAGGTAGTACAAATAACATTCCTAACATTAAACGTTGTAGTGGAGTGTAAAGAAATCAGTAACTGTATGTGATTGGTTTAGTTGTAATGTTTCGCGAACACCTCACTAGGAGAACATCTCACTGTTCTGAGGTATTCGGTTGTTTTGGATAAAGTGTTATTATATGTTAGGTATAGAAGATCATAATAATACATAGACATAAATATCAAGTCGGAATAATAAGATACTTGTACACGTGAAATACAAAAAATAAGTATTAACGTATGAAAATAAAGCCTTTAGTGAGCTGTGGCATTCATATTGTGAGGGGCCAATGTCTTTCTCCAGTATGCGTCGATGCTGGAGGCTGGACTACTGAGTCGGCCTTCCATGATGAGGATTTTCCCGGAGCTGTTTATCCTTTCCCTCATTCTTGCCACCCTGGATCTTATAAGGTCTGCAAAATCGCGAACTCGCCCTTCTATGAACATACTGGAAGCGTTGCAGTATCTGGGGAGGCCAAACATCGCGTAATGCGTTATTGTATTGGACGAAGTCTTTCTTTACTGCTCACAGTTTGCCCAAAGTTCGCACATATATAACGTTTCTCAGAAGGCATGAAAAGCGTCCTTTTTACAGCGGTACTGCAAAGGCGGGATCTTCTGCTGAACATGTTCGCTTTTCCGCTTAGAGATCGTCTTTACATATCAATGTTGTCATCAAGCGTCAGATTACTGGTGATTATATGTCCTAGGTATTTAGGTAGCTGGAGGAATACTTCTCGGGCCCTTACCATATGATGTTTGTTTCTTTAGCAAACTCTTCGCAGATCTTCAGGAGAATGCGTAACCCCTTATAGACGGTGCCATCAGTACCGTGTCGTCCGCCTAACTGATGTTGTTCAGACACTGTCCTCCGATGTGGTAGCCTACCCTTGCATTGTTTTAGTCTTTGGGTAAGTTCGGCCATGTAAAGGTTGGAGAACACAGGTTTTTTTTTTTGTTTTCTATGTCATGAGGATTCATCAATTTCTCGCTTGTACCACTAATTTCCGGACACCATGTATTATGCGCCCTTGTGGTCATTTTACATTAATGTATAAGAGAGACGGGTAGTAAAATGCGCTTTCCCAAATTAGTCCTCCCACCTTCACGAAATATACCTAAAACCACCCCACTCAGCGTGAGCTTACGATCACAGGGGCCTATCTACAAAAACATAGTTTTGAGGTAAATGCAAAAATAAATTTGATTGCTGTGATGCTTGGAAAATAATGGCCGTTTTAGGCAATTATTTTTTATTTAAACAATGCATTATCAAACTCCTTGAAACATTTACTTGAATTATTAAGGATTTGTGAAAATGAAAAAAATATATACTTATAAAATGATTGAGTTATGCCTTGTGTTCCTAAGTATTCATCAATACTACTATACTATACAAGGGAGTTAAGGATCACAGGGGCCTATCTACAAAAATATGGTTTTGAGATAAAGATTAAAGATGATATTTTAAGATTAAGATTTTTAATGCTATCAAT
>JAHDVE020001754.1:0-76920 GCA_022606495.2 Halesus radiatus | reverse complement strand
CGAATGGCAGGATCTGTTTTATTCCGTTCACCTAGTTTGTCTGTGGGATGATAAGGGACCTGTCAAGGTGAGAGATGCATTGCAGGAGGACATTGTTGCCTTCATTAAGCAGGCTCAGGCTCGCGTCCTAGCACAGTGTGAAGAACAGGCCCTTCTTAAAGCATACATAACAGAATGGAGGAAATTCTTCACACAGTGCAATTATTTACCAACACCATTCAGACAGCTAGAGACGGCACTGTTAAACAAAACGCCGGGCAGCGGTCTCAGCTTTGGAACTCACAAGAAAGGCACCACCAATACGGAAGAGAGCATTGTAAGGAAGCTCATGCTCGATTCTTGGAACCAAAGCATATTCCACGAAATAAAGCAGCGCCTACAAGACTCCGCCATGAAGTTAGTTCATGCTGAAAGGAACGGTGAAGCATTCGATTCGCAGCTTGTCATAGGAGTCAGGGAGTCATATGGTAATTCTTGCAAAATTTAATAGCCCTAAAGTTGAATATTGTTTTTAATTCGTAGAACTCCATTTAGTTTTTTTATTAAATTTAATGTAAATTAAATTTTAAAATATTATTATAATATAGAACTTAATAATAACATTATTAAATTTGATTAACATTAAATTTAAAAGAAAAATTAATAATTTTATTTTCCCAAATTTTAATTGATAATTTTTGCAATGCTACTTATAAATACTTTTTGAATTTATTTCTGCCTCCAAACCACTTATATATTTAATCACCGTACGAATTATTCTAGTTGGGTTGAAGGTGTGACTTTTAATGTGAGTCGCACTTATTTGACTATTCACTCGCACTTTGTAGTTCACACAAATAATTGATGAATGCAAAACAGATTTCTTGAAGGCTAGTTTGTAGGTAGAATTTATTATTCTCCCACTGAACAATCGCCAGGAAATATTTACCTTAATATGCCTACGTTGCAGTGCTGTCGGTGACTATTTGTAGAAGGGGTGCTTTACAATCAGTATATACCTACTATCAAATTTAATATACAAATCTATAAACTAGCCCATGAACAAGAAACAATTACTGATAAAAAGAGCCTGTCCATTTAGCTATATAAATCATTTACACTCCGCAACATTACAAATCCAAAAATTCACGACTTAGATACCTCAGTTTTCATTTAATTAAACTTGAGCTCGATTTGACGCTCCTTCTTATTTATTTCTTGATGTCATGTTCGAAATGGTAGTCAGTTTTTCAGTATCCAGAATATCTTTTTTCCGTGAATGGACGAGACATATCCAGTTATACAACCACACAATTCACTATTATCATTTACAGTTTTAGAATAAGTCGGCGAAGTTTCCATGTTATTTTCTGTATTCTTTTTTTAAATTTAAATAATGTATTAAATAGGTAATCGAAGAATATCTAATGTTTCAATATCTCAACTTCAGTTATTCAAGCCAAACTCAAAAATATATCACGCAAACAAATTGTCTATTTGTTCTAAAAACAATCCACCCGACTCGAAATATGTATGCTGTTCTGTGCATTATGCCCATAAGCATTAAAGTCGTTTTTGCACATTGGATGCTCTCCTCAAAACCGTATCCAGTGTTCTAAGATATTGGAAGGCAGGACTTAATGCGCATGTGCCAAAGTGTTTGACTTTCGTACTTTAGGAATACGGAATAGAACAGAGTATCCACGGCATCCACACTATACCATCTGTGTGTTTCCACGCATAGACATTTGAGCATTGAGAATGCATAAGTATTTCGAATTGCTTTGTGTGTCATGTTGTGTGTGTGTTAAATCTCTGAGGACAGGACGGTGTCGAATTGCAGCAGGGCTGTTTACGGCTAGAAAAAAATCTCTGTTTCTCTTAGGATCATCAAAATAAAGCTTTTTGACCCTAAAACACAAGGGATGCGGAGCATCCACAGCATGTATGGACCGACCTCGTCTGCTATGTTGCTCTTTTTACTTTCATGGGATTACCAAATCAATAATCTGCATTCTGCGCCATTGAACTAATCCATGAATAATTTTCCCAACAGTCAACCTTTGTTCAAACCCAGAAGACAAACTCCAGATTTACAGGGAAAACTTTGAAGCAGCTTACATGCAGGCCACGGAGGCCTTCTACCGCCACAAGGGAGGGGAGCAGCTGCAAGCTAACGGGGTGCAGGCGTACATGCGCTATGCTGAACAGAAGCTGCGCGAAGAAGAAGCCAGGGCCGCTCGATATTTGGAAGCTGGTGCGGGGAGTGTGGGGGCATTGGTGCGACGTTGCGAGCAGGTTCTCCTCGCTGGACCCCTTCCGACGCTGCTGGCAGAGTGTGCGCCTCTCATACGAGCCGGGGAGACTGCTCGACTGCAGCTCATGTTTAGACTCCTGGACCGTGTCCCTGAAGGTGTTCAGCCCATGCTCCGCGATCTCGAAGCACATATCCTGTCCGCCGGCCTTGCCGACATGGTAGCCGCAGCCGACCTTGTCACGCAAGACTCTGAAAAGTACGTTGAACGCCTTCTGGAACTGTTCCGCCGGTTCAGCTCCCTGGTGCGGGATGCCTTCCAAGATGACCCGCGCTTCCTAACTGCCCGCGACAAGGCGTACAAGCGCGTTGTGAATGATACTACGGTGTTCAGGCTGGAGCTCAGCGGACCCGGTCGAATCCCTAGAGCTGCGGCCCCCGAGAGCAAGTGCCCTGAACTGTTAGCCAACTACTGTGACATGCTTCTGAGACGGACCCCACTTAGCAAGCGTCTGACGGGTGAGCAAATTGAAGCTCGTCTGCGTGACGTGCTCCTAGTACTGAAGTACATAGAGAATAAGGATGTGTTCATGCGCTATCACAAAGCTCATCTTACCCGTCGCCTCATATTAGACTGCAGCGCTGACTCTGATAAAGAAGAAGACATGGTCGAATGGCTGCGTGAAGTCGGGATGCCAGCGGATTATGTCAACAAACTAGCTCGCATGTTCCAAGATGTGAAAGTCAGCGAAGACCTTAATGCTCACTTCCGCGCAGAAACATCTCGCCACGACACCATCAACATCAAAATCCTCAATGCCGGAGCCTGGGCGCGTGGCTCTGACCGTGTGTCTGTCAGTTTACCCCTGGAGTTGGAAGACTACATCCCAGAGGTAGAAGACTTTTATAAAAAGAAACATTCCGGAAGGAAACTACAATGGTATCATCACATGAGCAATGGTACTGTCACTTTTGCAAATGCGGTGGGACGGTTCGATCTGGATGTTACCACCTTCCAAATGGCCGTGTTGTTTGCCTGGAATCAGCGCCCTAAAGAAAGAGTTACTTACGAGAACTTGAGATTGGCAACAGAACTCCCCGATCCAGAGCTGCGCCGAACTCTTTGGTCTCTGGTGGCTTTCCCTAAACTTAAGAGGCAGCTTTTGTTGTATGAACCCGCCGCCCAGGGCCCTAAAGACTTTGCGGAAAATACCCAATTTTGGGTTAATCAAGAGTTTGCATTAGTCAAAAATGGTAAACCGCAAAGACGAGGCAAAATTAATTTGATTGGACGCCTGCAACTGAGCACAGAGAGATCTCAAATTGAGGACAATCATTCTATCGTACAATTGAGGATCTTACGAACCCAGGAAGCAATAATTAAAATACTCAAGATGAGAAAACGCATTTCCAATGCATCACTGCAGGTTAGCAAACTGTCATTTATTTCCCTGTTTGTAATACATACTTATAATATATTATTATCTGCAACACACTAGCAACATACTTACATTACTTTTAACCAATCAAAACATTTCCTTTCAGGCGGAGCTAATTGACATTCTGAAAAACATGTTCCTACCTTCTAAAAAAATGATCAAAGAGCAGCTGGAATGGTTAATAGAACATAAATATATGAGAAGAGATGATGACGACATCAACACATTCATATACATGGCTTAGGCCTGTCACCGAACAAACAAACAAACAAACCTTCAGGGAAACTTGTGATTTTGCAATGGTCAATCAATAAATCTCTAATAGAAGTTTGCAATTTACGTACATTGTTCAATCTAAAGATCTCTCGGGAAACCTGGTGATTTTCCACTCATTATATAAAGTCTCAGAGAAACTTTTGACTCTACATAGTTCCATTAAATAATCACTAAAGGAAATGCGATTTTACATTGTTCAATCAAAGAATCTCTAGGAACTAATAAAGTACTGCTGTGATTTCTTCTTGTATTATATTTTTTATCGATATGCCATTGAATTCATTTTGTATAAATATATATATTGGAAGAAAAAAACTTTAATTTATAGGCAATAATGTTTTCCTTCATCACAGTAAACATTACATGTCCATCGTGCAAGCATGAATTCTATTCTAACGAATAAAAATAAAACTTTTTTTTTCATGTGGTGTCTTATTTCAACAATTTTTTTATCCCAGCTCTTTTTCTTTGATGGAATATGTAATCATCTCATGATTGTGTTCTGCGCATCGATATACAACTATAGATTTGCCCTACCTTAGATAATTTCGTAACACAACTCACCATCGAATTCTGTCACCCCCCTTCAAAAGGATATCTTCAAATACACGCTTCTCTACAAAATAAAACAGCACAAAGTTGTGGCTCAAATCGCACAATGTAACTTGTTCATCTGATTAGCCAGTCAAATAACCAACAAACCAATTATATCCTTTGTCGATGGTTGTGAGTCAATCAGTTCTTGAGGGAAAGAACCTGTTGTCCCATGTCTTAACTCTTAGTTCTCACGAAAATAAAGACTGATCTGGCTGCATCAAAGAGACATCTGTTCCGAGAGTTACCACGATTCCAATCATCACCGATTCGCTGTACATGTTATTTTAGTGTATGCCCTGAATAAAAACAAAAATAGGATAACTTTTCTTTGACCAAACTAAAGGCAGATTTTTAAAAACCTCGCCTTTAAAGGTAAATGATGTCAGTACTATTTAATATTTTTTTTTTTATTAACTTTAAGGTGGAGAGGAATAATTTATTATTCCGAAATAATGATAATATTATTACGCAATACCATAAACATGATGTTTATAAGGAGAAAAATATGAATTAAATATTTTCAAAATTTACATAGGTTTAGCATTCATCAAAATCAAATTAGAAATATAATCTTTTTCTGACCGTTCTACGTCTGTTTTACAAAATATTTTTAAATATTAAAAAATCCTTTGAACGTTTTTCTTCAACGTGCGGTCATAAAAATTCCAATAAAAAACAAATGTTGGGTGCAGTTTAAATTTTTTATGAACACCAACGTTCATGTTTTTTTAAATGCGGCTTAAAAAAGTTACGTAAAGTTTATTAAAAAAAACTCACTTGCAGATGATGGCAATTATTTTTCTCCAGTTTTTAAAAGTATTTTGAGATTTTTAAACCACCATTTAATTCAGAAAGGCCGGTTTATAAATCAATGAATTCTTTGGCCGTCAGGTGCTGCTAATGTTATCTGCTATGCGGTGACAACGTGAACTAACGTTTTTTTAAATACGTGTCAGGAATTCATTTTTAAACTTGCGTGTAAAATTGATTTATTTTCACTTAAAATATTAAATTTGTCGCAACTCTTTGTTGGTGGTCTAGTTGTTACAATTGGTTGGTGGTCTAGTTGACAAAATCTTATCAAAAAAACTTCGCCGTATTTCAACAAATAAATATATCTATAATGATCTACAATCTAATAATAATAATAACTTAACTCCCAAATGGCGCAGAATTTTGTATATTAGTGAATTTTCTTCCTTGTGCACATCAAAACTCCCATCAGAAATAAAACCAGCTTTTTATACCAATAATAATTTAGGCAAAATTTTAATTGATTGTAAAGACAAAGAAGATACATTAAGCCATTCTGGCATCTATAAACTTAATTGTAACGATTGCCCGGCAATTTATATAGGTAAAACCGCGAGAAACGCAAACATTAGAGTCAAAGAACATATTAGATGCTTAACAAGTATAGGTTTTTCAGAATTCGCCGAACATTTAATTAATACTAACCATAATTTTGATAAAAGTACAGGAGTACAATTAATACATAAAAATAGTATAGGCTTGCGCCTTAATAACTTAGAAGCATTAGAAATATCAAAATCAAATAAAAATAATATATGCCAAATTTTAAATAAATAATTAGATTTAACCCAAAGTCCGATTTTAAGGATGTTCCCTTTCTTCCCCTCCCCTCCCCCTACCTCTCTATCTACCGCACTACCCCCCCCCCTTGGTGATGCTCTGTCCTGTTATACCCTATCGTGCTGTCTCTTTTCCTCACTTTCTCTGTCTCCATTATGATATCTCTGTATTTTAATTTTATTTTATATGTGTACATTCCTGAAGAAGGTTGAGTCCAACCGAAACCGGTCGAATACATAAATATGTATAAAAATAAAGTGGCTTACAACAAAAACATTTTTTATTTAAATTATAATGTCAAGCCACAAAGTGATTGCTTCCTTCGATAAGTTATACATCTTATCATTTTCTAGATATTTTAAAAAATTAACTCTAAAAGCAATAATATTTTATCTGGCAGAGAACACCAGATAAAATATCAACTGCATATCTCCTGTATATTCCGTATGAACTAGTGGTGGGCGAAGCGGCTCGGTTTAGTGAGTCGGATCACTAAATCAGCTCTGTAAAGACAATCAACATGAAAACAGGACAAAAAAAGTATTGTGTAAGAGCGTCTTAAGGAGGGCCAAGGGAGGGAGGGAGAGGGCATGGTGCGGGGGGACGCGAACCGTCATTCAATCGAGCCGGATCACCGAACTGGTACACTACAAAGAGCTGATTTAGCGATCCGGCTCACTAAATCGAGCCGCTTCGCCCACCACTAGTATGAACTGCTGATATGTCATTTTCCCCAATGATTTTTAGTGAGAACATCACATTTCGCGTTGGACCAAAGTTTTCGTAAACATCTTTGCTAGAATAATATAACAGTTTGACTTGGATCAGTATTAATTATCCAAAATGTTTACCATGAACAATGTCAAAACAAGGGTGTTTTTAACCCTTTTTTTTGTATAAGGCAATTCACCCTAAGGAGAGTGCTATGTTTTTTAACCCTTTTACAACAGTAAGAAATACAAATAAATGTATTATTAGAATTCCAAGCTACATTCGCTTGAAGCAGTTTGAAAGAAAAATGCATTTTTATTCTATTAATAACCAAGTAATGGATCAATAAAAAATAATTATAATTGATTTCCTGAGAAACTAACTTTTTGAGTTATGTCACTCTTACAAACCGGCTACATTATGTTCTTTGGGTAAAAAAAATGTATTTAAACAAAACCTTTTAGAAAATATGTGTGCAGTAAATTTATTTCGATAGTTCAATTTATTAATAATAATAAATGCAATTACATGTACAAATTGGATGACACATTTACTTTGCGGGTAAAAGCATCTGTGATAGGTATACTCAAGTGGTTCAATAAGTTCACAAATGGCTGCGTGTTAATGGAGTCCATCCCGTATATCGGAGTGTCGTCGTATATGGCGTAAGCTTTACCCGGGAGGTCCAGGTGGTCTCGGAGACTGATGACTGAAAAAAACATATAATTTAGAACCCTATTTATACCATAGATCAACAGTGGGGAAACTCCGGCCCGCCATAAGCAACGCAAGCAATTAAAAAAATAAATTAAAAAGGTACTCAAAACTCAGAGCCCCGTGTTTGCTCACATGCATATTCACTCCTTAAGTTAAAATCAGTCTTCTTTTCCGAATGTAATTATAAAATTCTACTTAAGAATTCATCTGCTGAGGCAATTCTAAGGAAACCATTCTCGTGTTCTGAGTGCAGTTATAAATTTCTAGTTGCAGACTAGTATATGTATTGCATTATCACTTTAGAAAATTACGTTTGGTCATGCATTACACTGTTCCATTTTGTTATTTGAATAGTTTATTCGATGAGGTGTGATGTAAAAAAAAACTAAAACCAAAATCGCAATTGATGCGTTCAAAAATGAAAATATATTAATTAATTTACCCTCCCCCCACCCTACCTTCGCCTGGAAATCTAAGTCCAGCCCGTGGGTGATATTAAAAACATCCAAATGGCGCTTGGCGGTAAAAAGGTTCCCCGCCCCTGCCATAGATAAGAGAAACAAAGGGAGTTATGGCATGGAAACATGACGTCTGTCGTCGAGCTTCGACCAAATTGCATGGGCTATCTAATTTATACTAAAGATTAAAGGCTTTATGAGATATGTGACTTGTATAAGTGCAGCTCTGCAGAGTTGTTCCAGGCTGCAGCCTGCAGGGGAAAATTACCCTGATGATAGACAACCCCCGATAGGAGAAAACGCCAGAAGAAAAAGAGAGTGAAATTAAATTTATACTAAAAAATTGTGCAGGCTTATATGAGACTAGTTTCAGCAGAAAATCTATTTTTTTGTCAAAGCAAAAATCCTCTAATGGTGAGATCTGACCTCTGCCATCATGAAATTTTCACACCATCATCATTCCACATTTCTATATCAACGCAAGTATTTTCAATGTGCATAGTCGTTTCCATCATGAGCTGAAGAACTTTGAAATATTCATTTAAAAATAAGACAAGATGTCATATTATTGTTCAATGAGAAAAAATAGTATTGAAACTCATTCAAAGTTGAGCTACAGCAACAGCTGGTAGTCACAGGCTACTAGTAAATATAAAAATAATACAAAGTATTTTTTGAAACTATCTAGAGTGTACCCAACATAAATAACAATAATCAAATGGGCCCCCGTTCAGGAAAAAGGCACCAACCACGAAACACAGTTCTGAAACATCACAATGATTAAAGAATAGCTTCGATTTATATGTTTTAACATGTATCTAATGTTACGCAGGTAGATAAAACTTATGTACGTTAGATAAACTCTACAAACATACAAATCTGATAATAACTCTTGAATTGGCATATCTGTAAACTCTATTTCTGATGTTGGTGATTTTCATCGCAATAGGGACAAAATTATACTTATCCGAAAAACACACAAAAAAGGTTCATTAATAATATATTTCACAGAAAATCTATTAATATATATGAGAAAAGCCAATTCGTACATTCCGGACCACTAAAGCTGCTAGTGTAGCATGTTGCCATCAAATATCTATATTCTATGGTATTTGCTCTTACATTTCCAGTAAATTCTTAATTCAAACGTTGGACATGTATGACAAAGATAGACATTCAAATAATATGTGAGTGAGAACGAAATAGATATATAACTGCGTGTCGAATGCTGCATTCTACATCACGGGTGTGAATGAGGTGCAAGGTGGTTATTTTTTTTTTTACTCAAAAAATCGTTTCTGAAAAAATTATAAGCTTTTCCAGAATCTGAAAAAAAATTATCATGTGGTTGGCGGATTCTGAATTTTATAATAAACTGCTGAAAATAATTTTTTCCCAGATTATGATATTTGGAGGAGTCATTCGTTTCTAACTCCAAGATAACTGATTTAATGTCACGAGTGATCCGCTTTCTGAAAATGCATGGTGCAATTTTTTAATATTAATTTAAGACGATTGACAATAATTATTATTAGACCTGTAAATTTTTAACATACTGGTTTGGGATAACTACTTATCAGAGGCCCAAATCAGTACTGTACTGGTAAAATCAATACGAATGGTCATCTTATATTATTCGTCCAAACTGACGAAGTATGAGACGACCTACTGCCATTAGGTTGTCCTTAAAATACTTATGTCTTGCTACATTCGCTATCTCACTTTTCCAATGGCGTTTTAAATATTCAGGAAACAATCGAAATAATTGTATTATTTATAATGATAAGTAATTCGCTTGTGAAATGTCATTTCTTGGCTTTTACTAGTGTTTGCTGTGTAATGGAAACACTTTCTCATCACACACAGGGGCATTTTGGCACTTATTTAAAATTTGGTTGGAAATAGCACACAACCTCACGTGATGTGTAACAGTTTAATACTAAATCTGATCTAAATCGAAGTACGGCAAGTTGGGTATCTTTTACTTGCCACTTTGAGAGCTATACGTCTCTATGTTTGTTTGTAATGTCATTGGATGAATATGCATTAATGTGAATGAAGCAAATATTAGGGACGGATGAATAAAACAAGTGTAGAGATTCATCCTCTATCTACTCCTGCATGAAGAAATAAAATGTGTGATTGCTAGTTAGATAATATATAAGAGTTAAACAGAAAATAATGTAGACATACCTCCAGCAGTCAATCCACTCAAAATATTAGGCTGTTCCAATCTACTCTCCAATTTCCCGGTTGAGTGAGAAGTCTGCAGGGTGCGTATAATAGAATTTGATGTGGGAAGAGATAAATTCTGATATCTTGTGGATGATAAAGACTGAATACATATTACATTGGAAGATTTCTCTAGCAATGGCTGCAGTAACAAAGTTATCTCCCCGAACTTCGTGTCATCATCGTTTAAAGATGTGCAAATGATTATCTGCGTATTGGGTATCTGGTAAAATGCGACTTTGGACAGTGACACCTCGTCTATTGGATCTGTGGTTATTAAACAGGACTTGGCAAACTCCACAGCCAATGCACCTTCCATCAATAAAATCAGATCGACCTCATTGGGTAGGGAAGATTTCTTCGCCCATGATAAACTGAAACAACAAAATATTAACATTACTGAAATAGTTGTTCCCCGTTGTAATTAAACTAATAATAAGTGTTTTTCATTAATTTTGTGAGTATTAAGAAATATGTGCTTATATGCATATTTAATGAGTTAAATAATATGTTTTCATTGGGTGGTATTGTTATTATTATTCATATTTACTTTATCAATACTTCGTCGTCTTCAGCATCGTCCCACAATGCACGACTAGAAGGTTCTATTATTTCACCAAAACAACTCATAATTCACTTTTAGGAAATCTGTGAGGAAATAGAATACTATGGTACGCAAATTCTGGAAAAGCTAATAAAGCTCAAACTCTGTATTATAACAAAATTACTTCGGTTAGAATTGTTAACCGGTAAAGAAAGCACAAATACAATTGTTTTCAAGAAATAATATGACATGCAAAATACAAAACACAAACATCTACTCATCTATGGTTTTAAATGTCAAACGTAGGTACCTAACATTGAGTAAGTACTTTCCCGAGCGTAATATAATATTATAAGAGCATACCTTCACGTCGTTACACAATATTTTTTAGGCCTCGTTCAAAAATACGAACAAAAATCGAGCGAAAAATTGGTTATGTTCGCCAGATCTGTTCACACTACAATAAAAAGTCGGGATCAAATTCTTCTTCTTCATATGGTGGAGGAGAGTTGGTGGAGGTCATAGCGGGATGCTGAGGTTATTCAGTTAGTCAACGGTATCGGGAGTCAATTGATTCAGCACAGATGTGCCACAGGGAAACTGATGAAGGGGACATTATTCTACGATATGTTCTATTGTTTGAATATGTTTACATTCACACAGTTTGGAATTTTTTAGGCCCCATACATGATATATTTGCGGCACGTTCCAGAGTGGTGAAAGATCACCATTTATCAATCAAAACGTTGTTTGAAATTACTTTAGCCATCTTTACAGCGCCGAATCTGCCATACGTTCATACTGTGCAGAAAACCTAGGCCCAATCACTTAATAGGCGCCATTAAAATAATGACAGTATTTAAAATTACTTAAAATATTCCCTATATTATTCCCCCCGAGACACAAAACCCATTCACTGGCCGAAACTATTGTTCTGGCTGAACTCCGAGCGATTCATTCGAAACATCATTCGGTCATTTTAATGTTTCGAAAAAACACATTTCGATTATGCCTATCACTAACCCAGCCGACAAAACGTGTCATGGACGACTTTTAATCTTGTCATGTAAATGTGAACGGTTCCATTCTTCAGCCACTAGGGCAGACGATTTTTTATCGTCATGACACACGACAAATGGGAACTGGCTCTTAACTATGACTCGCTTTAAAGCAGATAAGGGTGTAAATTAGTAAAGTAGAATCCATTGAAATATACTGGCACATCGAGAGGGTAGCTAAAATGACTGAACAAAGTTTTACTGAAGCGTAAAACCTCGTCTCCTGGTTTTTTGAAAACATTTACACAACAACAAAAAACAAAGCAAATGGGCGTTACCGTACATTTGTGTGTGCATACACAATGTTTTTGCCTTCCGTCACCGATGGATAACATTCCCCTCGCTGGTGAAGGGGGTTTGTTTCATTCTTTAATAATCGCTGCACGGTGCATGTCTATCTATGCGTCCCGTCCGATGATACTTCATCAATCACGGCATAGATCGGACGGGTTTTTTAGGTTATGTGTTCTGAGCGAAGATATAATATATTATTATTAGAAGTTTGCTTATGTATCAGTAATAATAATAATTTATTTAACTATCATGTATTTTCTTATTTTATTTGCCATTTCTAATAGCATTACAGCCCTCATATTAAGAACTTTTAAAAGGACACATAGTAATAAACACAATAATTGACTATATACAGCAGTTAACATAAAATATTTCATATTATTTTTACATTAATTATCATTTATATTGTTTTTTATTATTCAAAACACTAAACAAAACAATTATACATATTTGTAAAAAGCATTAACTTTGTGGCTCGCCATAATTTGCAATAAAAAACACATCAATTTGTTGTAGACCACTTTTATTTTATTAACACTACCGGTTTCGGAAGCACCCTTCCTTAATAAAATAAGGCAGAGTGTTAATAATATAAAAGTGGTCTACAACAAATTTATGTGTTTTTTATTGTAAAACAATTATATTTTATTCCAACCTATAAGAAATATGTAGCACGTTCAAAAAGGTCGTCAACACAAAATGTTTTGATATTAACCAAAATAAAACATTTTAGCAGGAGACGGCATGTGTATGAAAACAAATGTTTTTGTTTATGGTTTTTTTGTGTAATTTTTCGAAAAAAGGTACGCAGGAGACGCAGCTTAACCCTGTTTTTCACTACACATAAGCTCAATTATCGCAAGTTTAGAAGCTACAAAAAGTGTCATCATCGTGACTCGTCTTCTAATATGCCTCCATTGCCACAAATAATACTGAAAACTTCTCTCATTCATCATTATTGATGATGATCAAATTCTACGGCATACTATCTATTGTGGTACCTGAAGATTTTTCTAAGGGGTACGAAGGAAGACCTATTTCGGACAGCATCATCTTTTTTTACAGTCACTCCACACAGGAGGCCCCGAGGGAAATAATTTCCTTCAAGGCATCTTTGGGGATGCTGTGCGGAGGGTCTTTTAGAGCAGTGGTCCCCAACCTTATTGTCACCGCGGACCGGTCAACGTTTTATAATTTTACCGCGGCCCGTAGGGGGGGTGACACAATGACTGTTAATATTTTGGATTGTTTTGATTTAATAATTTTAATTGAATCGTGCTTAAACATGCCTTCAAAATAAAATACGGTTACACCGAAAAATGAATATAAAGAGATTTAACATTTTAACTTACTAGAACGCTAAATCAAAGAAAACCCGAAGCTTTTTTTTCTTTGCAATGAGAAGGTTCCATCTGAGGGTAATATGAGATAATGACATCCGAAATTTGTTGCTTATGTCCAGTTTATTCCATTATTTTGTTTTGGTTGCTGTAACTGCAGAAGACCCCCTGCTTCACACAGATAGGATGTTGGAAATAGCCATAGGGATATACACGTAAGTGCTGTGGTGGCATTCTTAGGGTATTCCGCCATGACTTCCATGAATCCAGAACACCGGCAGAGTTGTTGTCTGGAACGTAGTTTTAAGGCTGCCGTCATTTGCAATATCCAGCAGTTGATCTTCTTCTTTCGCAGGCATGCTGGATTCGAGTGGTTTGTTGACAAATTTTTAAGCAGGCCCTTGCGCGGCCCGGTACCATCTGATCCACGGACCGGTACCGGGCCGCGGCCCGGGGGTTGGGGACCACTGTTTTAGAGGATAGGAAGGAGTGAACTTCTTGAAGATGGATCTCCTCAAGAAGTTCATGGATGTGTTGTAGGATGAAGGAAACACAGAGGCCGGCAGATCATTCCACAGCCGAGCTGTTGAACCAAAAACGAGTAGTAGAAGCGACCCGTTATCATGTGATAAATGTCAACCGTCTGCAAATGTTGGGCGCGCGTTTGTCGTGTTTCCCGACTATGCACCGGTGCCGAGGGGATTAATGACGCTAGTTCCTCAGAACATCTTTCATTAAAATACCGGTAGAACAAGGACAGCATTCCCACCTGACGTCTGTGCTCCAAAGATTGCAATCCGTTTGTTGAGATAGGTGAATCTAACAAATCTAAAAATCAAACGGACCGCCCGTTTCTGCAGAGTCAAGGATTTTTTTTCAGATATTTTGGGGTCCCGACAAGAGGTGACTGCCAAATTCTACAGTGGAGCGCACTTGCGATTTGTACAGGGTCAGCAGTTGTGTACTATTAAAGTATCTGCGGGCTCTGTACAATACGCCCAGCTTCTGAGAGGCTAACTTTACTCTGGCTTCGATGGAGCCCCCATACCTGAGCTGGTCATTTAAGGTTACACCAAGCATTTCAATGGAGGGCTTGTTGGGAAGATTGCTTCCATTAAAGGAGACTAGATTGTCATTTCGATCCCTTTTAGACGTAATCAGACATGATTGGGTCTTTGAAACGTTACTGTACATGTCCTTTTAAATTACCATATGAAGATATTACAGTCTGAACACTGGGATTTGGATAGGTTCGATGAAGTTTTATTCATATGTTTACTACCTACAAAAACGTGTTTGTTCTGAAAACCGATAGTTCTATACAAACCAATAAAAAGTTTCAAGTGGAAATTAAAAGAAATCCTAAAAGGGGGGTGTTCACGACAAAGGTAAATAATATTAATGTTACCACTTAAAAAAATAAAAGTGCATTGTGACTAGATAATTTTATTTTTTTCCATATAATTTAGGTTGTGCGTTTTCTACATTGTTTTTTAAAATATTTTTATAAAACAACATTTTTTTCCTTCATAAAAGTAGGTGGTCGAATAAAATACTTCCATGCTTACCAAAAGAGTACGATTCACTTTACACGAGGGCCGTCGTAAATGTGAATCATTTATTCCTATTACAGAAAAACATCAAAATAAATGTGGTTACTGTACGATAATTCAATAGATGTTGAGAAACTGAAACCTTCTGTTAGTATTTAGGTATATTTGTGTATTGGTCAACAAACAATAAATTAACTAAACGATGAAAATCAGTGCCTTTTGTGATAATTTAAGCAGTAAATACCTACTTATACCTTTTTCCAGAATGATGCATGTACTAATAATATATATAAGGATGGGCACACATTATTTTTAAGCAACTTAAAAAGTAATTCCACGTAAATTAAGTTTCCGTGGTGTTTACTTACATGATTATTAACTAAGTTATAAGTGATTACAAATAAATAAATGTTGTTTTTATATATATATTAATTACGTTTGTTCAAATTTATTTAACAACCACGTTAAGAAAATTCGTTTTGATCATTCACTGTGCAAACTTATTGATAATTTACATATAGAATTATATCACTTGCATCAGTAAAAAATACGTAAAATAACTAAGAATTTTCCTTGGGTATTAAGTACTGAGTAAATTGTCTAGTTTTTCATTTTAATTAAAATAAATTATGATCAATAAGACAGGGTTAATAAAAGCTTTTTGGTGAATAATTATTAAAGTTGACAAATTTTGCTCTCTAATCCAAAGTCGAAACATTTAATTTGTTTTGATTAATTTGGTATCTATTTGTATTGTTTATGGCACATGTTAATATTTTTTAATCATCAAATATTTTTAAATAAATATTTAAAAAAAAATTAACCTCTTGAAAGCGTTACAAAAAAGTTACAAAACCTCTATTTTTAGTAAGTAAGGTATTTTTAAATGTTTTTATAGCTACCTATACCGATATAGTGGGTACCCACGCTGTACTAGTTTCGATTAAACACACAAAACCGAATTCATATGTATCTAAATTTCCTCGACATTGTCTCGATTTTTAATCGTTGTGTACTGAACTTTTTTGGTGATTGCTTCAACCATCGGTGACAACTTCGCGCGTAATTGAAACCTGCTCGTGTAGATCATGATCATGATCAAAGAAAACAACGCCAGGGTCACTATGACCAGGAGACCCATGGTAGCCTTCTGCCCCTTGGTGGTGGTATTCCTGGGAATAGCCAGAGAACAGGGATTAACCTTGAGTTTCACCAAAATATTGCCAGCAAAGATCTTTGGCCTCGCACAACGCAAGTTATCTCTTCGACGAACGGTGACGTTTGTCTTCTTGAGCCAACTGTACAGATCCCACACAGAGCAGTCGCAAGCGAATGGATTTCCTCTAAAATCCACCATAAACCCTTCTTCACTCCCAGGACGCGAGTTTATTTTATCAAACACGCTCAATTCGTGCGCGGTAAGAGTTTCTAACTGGTTCTCTTCCAAATCTAGAAATCGTAAGTGTTTTAAACAACTAACATTGAAGTTAATCCCGGACAGCAAATTATCTCCGAGATACAAGTCTTTCAACTCCGGCAAGTCGCAGAAGACGCGGTGATCTCTAAACGTGATGATTTCATTTTGCTCCAGGTGCAACTTCTGCAGCCTGGTCAGGTTACTGTTCACGAATATGTCGTGAAGGTCGTCAGCGAGAGCTGCGTCTGTGTTGTCTTCAAAAGCATTGGTCAAGTGCAGTTCCAGGAGGTTGACAAAGTTTGACAGAACTCTCGGATGATGGTAACTAATGTCAGCGCCGTCCTCGGATATCACCAGTTCGTTGTGATTCAATATGAGTCTTTCCACATTTTGAACATGGTGATAAGTTTTTCCTTTGATCTCTTTGATTTTGTTGTTGCTCATATCGACGACTCTCAGTTTTTCGAGGGAATTGAGGGTGCCGAAAACGTTCCACGGCATCTCGGGGATATAGTTTCCCGTGAAGATCAAGACCTGAGTTTCCACGGGGAGGTTCTTGAGTATCTCGGTGTCGTGGAAGCCTTGGTTGGTGCAGTTGACGACATACTGGCTGCTGAAGTCGTACTCCCTAGGGCCGCAGGAGCACTTGCCCTTGAAGGCGGGGCCGCAGTCGTCCTGGCCGGCCCCCAGCACCGACAGGGAGAGCCCCCCGCCCACCACCAGCAGCAGGAATACGGAGCGCATCCTAAAACATGACAGATTTTATGTTAGCTGGTTCGGTGATTTCCACACCCATATGATTTAAATATGTACGTACGAGTACATCTTGATAATCGACCTGCCCGACGGCTTGCACTACCGTTCTGCGACCCAGTATGTCATGCGAAGGAATTTAAAGCAAAGGGGGAGATAATGAGTCGGATGCAGCGGCGAAACTATAAGTGTACGTGCACCTATCTAACCATCCACGTTTTTTAAGCTAGGGGGAGGGGTTAAGATATGAAGTTAATAATGACAATTAATATTAATGGTAGTGCTTTAAGAGGTTTACGGCGATGTCGTTTATGCATAAGAACCGGAGGAAGGCATTTTAAACATTTATTGTAAATAAAATGGTAGCATTTTAATTGTTGAGCATTTCCTAACATGGAAGAAACTTTAAACTTAAAAAGTTCTAGTAAAAATAAATTTAAAAAATTCAAACACTTTAGGATATTCATGTTAAAAGAATAATATTTTTATTAAAGAGTGATCAATGCGTTAAACCTTCTGGATTCATCATAAGTTGCAGAAACGTTTTTCGTTATGGTTCAACTTTCTCTAGTGCATATCTTATGTGTCCGCTTCATTTGTTTAAGTTTAAAGAAATAAAAAAAAAAAATTATTAAAAACAAAATTCATTATTATAATATGGATACGGAGATGATAAAAATTTTTCATTAGATAGATACATCATAAAAAATAAAATCTATAAATACTGTACTTAATTTTAATTCCAAATAACCTGGCCTATCACCCTACTTGATCCATGACTTATGGGACATCTTGTATATTAACTAACTAACCATCACGCCGTTTCTCCGCAGAGGTAGACAGAGAGGACGAACCGCCAAACAACTCAATATTGGCATACACTTCTTGCTTCATTCATATTCATACATTCTCTTCTGTTATTCCGACTTCTGACACGGACCGACTCAAGTATTTGATTCACTCGATCATGCCATGACTTCCTCGGGCGTCCCAGACCTCTTCTTCCATTCACATTCGCGTCGTATATTCTTCCTACAATCCTTTCTTCGTTCATTCGCTCTACATTCCCAAACCATCTAAGCGTCCCTTTCTTAACTTATTCATTACGCTTACATCAGCCTTGCATTCTTTGCAAATCTCAACATGTTTCACAGAGATCTCATTTCTACAGCATTCAGTCTATTTTCATCCTTTCTCTGCCAGTTCCATGCCTCACTGACACACATCAGGGTTGGTATCAGCACTCCTTTGTGAACTGCTAACTAGCTTCTTTGGACAACTTTTTGCTAGCGCTAACCGCGTTCAGTCCTCCTTAATGGAGTTGCCTGCACCCTGCATTCACCCTTCTTTCAACTTCCCAAATACACAAACTCATCTACCTCCTCCAAGTATTAGAATCCCTGTATATAGAATTAGATTTTGCTTTATCTTGATTTCACATCTAATAAATGGGTGTTTTGATACATACGTTTCAGAAATACAAAAAATCGGCTTTCCATGTAATTATCTTCCTTGCAAAGCGTTAAATAACAAAAAAGTTTTAATATAAAATCGCCTTATAATAAGACGTAGAATCATCACCTTTCGGAAAGTTCCACTAATTTCTGAATACCGTTTGGTTAAAGTCAAAAATATGCATTGGGACCATTTTTCTTTTTTAATCTTACTTTAATTCTCCCACGAGCTGTCTTTGTGCTGTCATTTAAAATGTTTTAAACGATCGCAGCGCCCTCGATTTTGTCTACTTTTAAATGTCAGACTGTACCTACACTAAAAATATAAAAATGCATTCTAAAAATAATCACCTTCGTTTATTCCGCACTTTCCAGTCCGTAAATATTATATTAAAATTTATAATATTAATCAATTATTATATCTAACCGGGTTCTTAGCTTATCTATGCGTTGATTTCCTGGATAATCCGTAATCCAAAATCAAATTGATCTCGCGTTATAAAAATCATAAATTACAAAGCCGTAAAATAAGTAATAATAATATTGACAATAAGAATTATTATTCATTCTGTGACAAAAATTATTATTTGGCATTGAAGGAAGTGGGACAAAAAATAATGTACCTTCAGTTTACCGTTGGAGCCAGAACATCCGTCAAAAATACACTTCAATATTATGGCTACAAACTAATGGCAATGAATAACTTTTTATAGGAAGTACCTACTTAGGTAGTAATAAAATCTGAAAATACTAGTACCTACGGTTCCTGTAAGTATCTGCTTGGAAATAATTTGCCTTTATTGCTAAGTAACCTATATAGATCTTACCTATCTAGTTTTATGTAGGATTACAAATCATCTAGGTGCTTACTAAAGTTTATGTTTTAGAATATTACTAAAGCTTTATTAAAACACTGATTGAATGTATTTTTTTATGACAAAACGTTAATTTCTTCCACAGGTGTGAGCAAACATTTCAGAAAAATACACAAGAAAATGAGGTTAGGTTAATAACCAGCCTATTTTGCCCACTTTCGGACTGAGGAATAATAAATATGAAGCAAGCAACAACAAATATAACTATTTAATTTCAGTCGCCAATAAACATGACCGAAAGAACTTCTAATCTGTCTTAAAAACTGTTGCAATATTAATCAGAGAAAAGGCTGCATTCTGCGGATTGCATCTTGACATTTTTTAGGCAGGATCACTATTTTATTATAGGCTGTACGTCGAAATGACTTTGTTTTTTACTTGGTGAACTTAAACAGAGGCTTCATTAACAATATTATATAACTCACCTGAAGTATAGATATTCGTGCCACTGTCTAAAATGTAAAAAAGCTATTTATTATGGAATCACAGTAAACAAGCACAAACTTTACAAAATAATAAAAGTTTATTGAGAACTCCGCCCACGGCCAGTCTTTGTCTGCAGTCCCCAGAAATGTTTTCACCTGTTCATAGCCAGTCAAATTTGGACACTTTGTAAAAAACACTCCTACAAAAAAATACGATTCTAACAGCAGGTATACAAAGGCTTTAAACCTTTTTAGTAGATGCACTAAAATTAGTATACGCAGATGGATATTTCTCACGTGCCCACACCTGTATTTATGAGGGATCCTACTATACCTAGGTATATACCTAATTCTGGAAATCTTTTTATAACAAGCACAAAATTGCACAATTTTACCAGACGTAAGTATTTTTTTTCGCAAATTTGACAGCAAATAGTGCAGATAGCTAGCTATCTTAGAGTAATAATACGTAATACGTAATAATAAACGAAAATAACATTACATAACAACAGTGATATAATATTATTTTATAATAATATATTTTTATTTCTAGATTGATATAATCTCAGGAGTCACGGGAGTAATTTAAACAAGAATGAAATCGTTTTTTTACAATATGTTCCATTAATAAAAGTCAGGTCAAAATAATTTTGTTATGATGACATACTTATTTTAATTTTTTTAATGTTTTATTATATTCTTTTTTATAACAAAATAACAAATAATGTTATCCTCACTGTGATTTCCCGTGCCGAGGATTTCATTTACAAAAAATGAAATTACATTATATTAAATTGATGCGAACGATGAAAAGAAATATAATTGTAAGGTGAGGTTGTTGTGAATAAATCGAATAAAACCTTGCCTTTATCAGAGCATACCATATAAAAAAATACCAACCTTTATTTTAGGTTAAACATTTTTTTTCAGCGAACCGTTCGAATTGTATTTCATTCAAATACCGTAGAAATAGAACAATACGCGCAGCTCCTGACATTTACCGTACATTGAAATGGTAACATGCTACACCAGCGCTCCTAGCGGCACGAGTTGGCGGAATGGGGGGGTCTTTCAATACATTTAATAGATTTTCTGTGAAATATATTCTTAATAAATTATGGAAATCGAAAATTCAAAAAATAAACATTAGATGACCTACATATGATTTTACTCCTTTTTGTATACGAGATGTGTTCAAAAGAAAAGGTGAGTTTGGATTGTTTCGAAAAGTATTTATTTATTCATCAATATCAATTTTCTCCCCTTCAAAGTAATCCCCCTAAGATATAATGCACTTATGCCAGCGCTTCTACCAATCCTCGAAACACTTCTGGAATGCGCTTTTCGGTATGGCCATCAGCTCGTTCTTCAATTCTGACATTATCTCATCAATTGTGGCAAAACGCTTTCCTTTCATTGGTCTCTTCAGTTTCGGGAATAGGAAAAAGTCGCAGAGAGCCAAATCTGGTGAATACGGTGTTGTTTTTGGCCAAATAATCACGAACAAGCAGTGATGTGTGAGCTGGTGCATTATCGTGATGCAAAATTCATGATTTGTTTTTCCACAATTCCGATCGTTTGAGCCGTATTGCTTCACGCAAACGTTGCATAACTTCCTTGTAGTATTCCTTATTAACCGTACGACCTGTTGGCAAGAATTCATGATGCACCACGCCATTGTAATCGAAGAAAACAGTGAGCAAAACCTTCACATTTGATCCAACTTGGCGTTTTTTTTTCGGTTTTGACTCTTCTGGCCGTTTCCATTGGGATGATAGGGCCTTGGTTTCGATGTCATAACCATATACCCACGTTTCATCACCAGTTATGACCCTTTTGAGCGAATCTGGATGGTCATTCACGTCATTCAACAACTCCTGAGCGATACTAATGCGACGTTGCTTTTGCTTAAAATTTAGCAATTTCGGAACAAACTTCGCTGCCACACGTTTCATGCCCAAAACATCCGAGAAAATTGGCATGAGCCGATTGATATGCCAACATCCTCTGCAACTTCCCTAATAGTGATTCGACATTTACTTCACTGTTTCGATGTTTTCTTCGTTTGTTGACGTGGTTGCAACTCCAGGACGCTCATCGTCATTAACATCTTCTCGGCCTTCTGTAAAGCGCTTGTACCACTTATAAACACTTTTTTTACACAAAGTAGACTCGCCGAATGCCACAGTCAACATTTTAAGTGCTGTATCGGACGCTTGCCGCCTATTTTTATGTCGTATGTTTAGCTCATAAGAATACTTGTAACTTGTAAGGGAATCGGGTGGAGTGGAAAATAAATGTTGCTTCCCTGTTCGCACACAGGCCCGATTCCCGATATTTTTGTATATGTCGGGTGGTCTGGATGAGCGGGAGATGGATGGTCGGGTGGTCGGGGATGAGCATGTTCCCCCAGACCACTCTAAGTTTGAATGAATAAAGATGACAGAGCGAGATGACGCGGTGGGAGGGAGACGGTGATATCGAGTAGATCTCACGGCGCTACTCGATGCAGATTTTTGTGTCTATAGCGCCGTGAGATGCCAACTAGGCCGCCCGGCGTAGCGCCTAGGTGGTATTTATATACAGGCCGATAACGGAAAAATCGGCAGTCATCCAGCGACGCTCAGACCGATATCACCTCTGCTCCACCGACCGCTCTACCTCGCTCTACTTGAAACCGACCTGCCTTCTTCTTCTTTGACCCCCCGCTGACTCTTGGACCACCCCCGGACGACCAACACTCACGGAACCAGACCATTGAATGACCACGGACAAGGCACGCAGAGCAGAATCCGAGTTTGCACAAAAGTGTGTATTGTGCAAACTGATTTGTACAGCCGCAGGAGTTTCTGCACAAAAATCCTTTTTGTGCAAAAGGCAAAGTGATACAAAAATTGTCGTCGTTCCCTCTTGCAAAAGGGAACGATAGGTCGCCACCCCCTCCCCTCCAGACCGCTTCGTAGATTGGGATCAGCAGGCCTCTACAGTTCGCTTGTGTGCCAGGACACGTCTGGTACAAGTGCGTTGGAGGACTTTATTCCATTTTTAACCCAAAATTTAATACATATTCTTTGATCCATTTTTTTCAAAAGTAAAAAATCGAAGAACACACAAAAACGTGACTAACCTTTCCAGTTGTCAAAAACAAACCACTAATCCAAAATGGCTGATAATGCTAACATATGATAAACATATGTGTACCAACATAAAAAAAATCGATAATCGAATGTGCACAGCACGCGAAAAATTCAAATTCACCTTTTCTTTTGAACACACCTCGTACATATTTTATTGTATTAACATTTTAAGCCCCGCTGCTTCCGCATTATCTAAATTGTTAAGAAAGAAAATAAAATATTTATTTAAATCATTCTATATATCATATTATCATTACATAATATTCTATATTATTATTATTATGTAATATTTTATACTATTATTATATATTATTCTGTATTATTACTATTACTACTATATAATATTCCATATTATTATTATATAGTATTCTATGTGATTATTATTATTATTATATAATTTTCTATATTATTACATTATTCTGGATATTTTTCAACCCATTAGAAATCTCGTTATGTTATCCCAATTTTCAAAAAGAATGATGACACAGGCAAAAAAAAACTATCGTCCTATATGTATACAATCAACAATCAGATTTTTTTCACCCTCTTTTCAATGTAAGTTTATTGAAAATAGGGACATCCATATTATATTTTCTTTTTACAATGGCCCTTTTTCGCCTTGTTTATTTGTTTACGCCCAAATTTAAAAAAATGAATTATCGAGATTTGCCGTATTTAAAAAAACTTTAGTTCGAATTTGCACCGCGTAGAACACTATTAGCCACACCTGACGGCAAAATGATGAATTGTTCTATAAACCGACCTTTCTGAATTAGGCCGCTCTCTGACGGTCCGGTAGGGAATCGACATAAACCGGGTGCAGCAAACATGCAGGAAATGTTTCACGATATTTCCTCCATCGACTCTCTGACGGGTCTGCAGTGATTTGTAACCGCCGGTAAATTGTCGGTACTACAGATTTCTGTTTTTTTTATTTATACTGCTGAATGTTATCGGATTCAAAGTCAAAATTGAAAAGTGTCGAGTGAATGAAGTGAAGACTAGGCTCTGGTATGCTATTTATTCCTTCGAACAAGACAAAAAGGGAGGAGGTTTTAGGTCCACCCCTACATCGAATGTAACTTTCATTGTAGGTTATTTATTGCTGCCAGAGAACTATCCAGAGATGATGTAAAATTCCGGCAAATGTGAATGTCTAAGAACTGGTCCAGCACATTACTCCATATATAAGAAGTCTCCCTATTGCACAGTTGAGGTTATCCACCACTTTCCCACCCCGGTATAAGTAACTTATGGTTACTCCTTCAGGGTGCACCTCAAGGACTCTAATTTTTTGGTTCAACGAAGCTAAGGTTATAAATGATTCTAAACCCTCAAGTGTCCCTGCATAGCATTAGCTTAGAAGGAGGTTAGTAAAATTCCACAGCCCAGAATGGTTAGTACATACATACGGTCGACAAAAGTGGCTCTAGTAATAATGGTGGCTCTGCTCTACTCGTCCGTAGATGAACATGGTGAGACGCGGAGAAATACTAACATAAAACAGTAAAAGGGAGAAACTAAATAGATTAAGTGAGAATACTTGGGACGAGCCGTTGCCAGGACACCAGGGCAGTCCCTCTGAAGCAGTGCTAGGTGGATTCTTGTTCCCGCCACCCTTCCCAGGAGACATTGCGCCAGTCGTCAAGATTATCCCTTAAGAAAAGTGTAATTGGGGAGGGGGTAAAAAAAAAAAAAACCCTGAGACCCTGGGGATATGGAGGGGTCCAGGCGGCCGGGAGCGTGCCACTGAGTCGGGGAGACGGGAAGGCCGTCACCACCAAGCTTGCTCCATCGGGAAGTACACAAGGGATCCGGCTAGGGCAAGTCAAAAGTAGATGACTGCTTCGGGTTGCAGGGATAGGGTTAATTTTCCACTCCCTAAGAGGGGATGTGGACAGTACACAATAAAAATATTTTTGGGTTCAGTTCGCCTGAATATCTCAAAATGTTTTTGAGTTCTACACAAAGAAAAATTTTTGTACCTAAAGAAAACAAAACTCATAATAGGGAAATAAAAATGGAAAACAAAATTATAACAACAGTAGAGGCATCAGTGCAGAGTGAAAAGTTTAAAGCTAAAATTTAAAATTAAAAAAAAAGTATAAGATATATTAAAAATGGCAGGAATCTAAATGAGCAAAATACAGAAATAGAGAATGAAACAAGGTAACAAAATAGCAAGTAGAAGATAAACATTTACAAAGGGAAACATAAAATGTAAAACCAAGCATATACAGTAGTTAAATAAATTTAAAATCAGTACCAGAGATTCAAGAGGACAGTACCTCCGGCACCTGAAACGATAAATGATTTTACAAAGCTATTCCGCGACTCTAAGTTCAGGCCATCTCTCCACCCATCTACTTACAAACCTTCTCAGACACTCGAGATTCACCTTATTGCAGACCAGATCAGCATTCCAGGCTGGTCTGGTAATTCCAGTCAAACCATCCAGCATTTCCTCTCTCGCATCCATCAAAATCTCACAGTGCCACAGAATGTGCTCGGCGGTCTGGTTTGTATTTCCACAAGCACAGTTTGGGTGAGGGGATAGAGATAAACTATGAAGTCTACCCCTAAATTCACCGTGCCCCGATAGTAGTTGGGTGGTATAGTGGTCCAGGTGTAAAAATGCCCCTTCCATTCTGCTTCTAACTGAGGGGAAGAAAGAATAAGTCCATCTTCCCGTCGTCGCCCTATCCCAACGTGACTGCCAATCATCCAGAGTTCTATCACGCATCTCCTTAAGAAGCTTTGGCAGGGAGACCTCACCACCCACGGTCACGTGGACACCCAGATGGACAGCCTCTCTACCTCTTGTTAAAGCCTTCTTAGCCAATACTTCCCTAATTTCTAAATCAATCGGCAGGATTCCGGCCAGAACCGGTAATGCATCTGATGCTACAGTCCTGTAAGCTCCCGAGAGCGCCAGTAAAGGAGTGCGCTGGCCCCTTTTCAGAGCCAAGAGTATGAGAACATTGTCAAGGCGGTGCTCCCACACCGAAGCAGCGTATGAGATTTGGGTCACGTACACTGCCCGGTAGATTAGCCGGAGCGCAGGCGAGCGGAGACCCCACTCGGCCGTTGACAGTCTTCTCAACTTATGAAAGAGGGCCTGGGCTCTACTGGACGCGCTTTTGACGTGGGCCAGGAAAGAAGACGATCTATCTAAAATGACTCCCAAGTGTCTGGTGTTTTCCGCAAAGGATATTGTGGAGTTTCCCATTTTAATAGAAGGGTTACGTCTTCGACTGAGGGAACCCTTCATAAGGAGACCCACTGTCTTGTGGGGAGCGAAGGTTAATTTATTTCTTTTACCCCATTCCAGAACCATCTCTAAGCATTCCTCGGCCTTACTTTCGACCTCTTTCCTGCTGTTGCCCGCCACAAGAAGATGCTCATCATCCGCATATGCCACTGATACACAACCCTCAGGCAAGGGTAACCTGAGGCCGTCGTCAAAAAGAATTTTCCAAAATTCCGGACCCAAAACTGAGCCTTGGGGACAGCCCATATCCACTTCTCTGATAATAGTGGTGCTCCCGTGAGCAACCACGATGGATCGGTCCCTAAAATAGTCCGAACAGATCTCAAAGAGATCCGGTGGACAGTTTCTATTCTTTAGTTTGATAAGTATCATTGGCCATGATGCGTTGTCAAAAGCCCGGCAATATCTAGAAATAGACCTATCACATACTTCTTATTACAAACCTTCACCCAGTCGAGCGCAAACGAAATGGCGTGCTCGGTGGATTTCCCAGGAACGAAGCCGAAGTGGTGGATGCTACCGGGCGACAGGTAATGGTCTAACCTCTTACGTATGATTTTCTCGAGAATTTTACCGAGGATGGGCAGCAAGGTGATGGGGCGGTACGCCTTCGGGTCCGTTCTCGGCTTATTGTTTCCCTTAGGGATTATCCTGAGCACACCCCTCTTCCATACTGTGGGAAACTTTCCGCGTCTCAGACATATGTCCAAGAGTTGGAAAAGCTCCTCCTTTGCAAAGATCCAAACATGCTTCACGATTATACCATTCAACTTGTCGATACCCGGGGCTTTCTTCGGACCGAGACCCTTAATTATAATATTTAACTCCGCTTTACTGAATGGTGGTAAGCTTTCGACCGTCTGGGGGAGGTCCCTAGGAGGAAGCCTTGAGAGAATTCTCACTTGTTTGTGGTGGTCATTTTCCCCTGTTACTGTCTCTAGAGGGACTAGCTTCCCCAGAAGTGTTTCAAGGGTCGTGGCAATGTCACAACTCTCGGCATCCCCATCGTTATTGCCCAGTGTTATGCTGGATAAGTAACGCTCAGATCCTTTGCCCGTTTTTTGGAGTGCGCTGTAAACTTCCCTATTGCACACCAAGCTTTCTCCGTTGTCCCCTTTATTGCATATGCCGGTAATTTATAGTTATAAAGGCGGGCATATTTCTCTACCTCCATTATTAGCCGAAAATTCATACCCACTCCGTGTTTGAATTCAAAGGATGAATGGCGCGTAAACAATCGAAACGCAGTGCATAGATTTACTGGATGCGTGTTTACCGAGAAGCTACTGAATTGTTGTCCCGCTTGTGGTATAACAGAAGTACGTCGCGCCGCTCCCGTTTCCCCCCCGAGTCGTGAGCTACCGCCCATTGAAATGTATGGCGCAGTTCCCTGTCGGTATCACGCATGAGGTTTATGTCGATTCCCTACCGGACCCGTCAGAGAGTGGCCTTAAATGGTGGTTTAAAAATCTCAAAATACTTTCTAAAAGTGTGGAAAAATAATTTGCATCTTCTCCAACGAGCTTTTTTAATAAACTTTTTTAATCCGCATTAAAAAAATCATAAAGGTTGATATACCCTTTTGTAATACCTATAAGTAATGACCAAATTCACAGACATACTTAGTTTCTAAAATGTGCATTTCAGGTAATAATAATTCCCAGAGTAGACCGGCCATAAAATAAATTAGCACAAAGGCTAGCCGAGCCTATTGTAAAGTACTACATCGTAAAATAAACCAACCTTAATTACTATTTTAGAAAGTCGGCATTTCTTTGGAGATTTTATTGGACAGCAATATAAACTTCTAACCTTCGGAGAGACTGCCAAAAGAGGTCATAAAACCGACCCTGGCGGTCCGACAATTCATAATGACTGTGGGAGCAGTCGCCTGCGGCCGAATGAGACGGAACAAGGAAGAACGAGATCCCAACAGGGGCTCTCTGACGACAGACAGTCGGGTTCAGTCTTCCGCGCAGGAAGCACAGGAGTTGGCTTGAAACTTCCGATCAGGAAGGTTTCTATTCTCGCTCCTCGGAGAGGCCGCTAGTTTTGGGTAACTAGCCAGAATTTCAATACCATAACCAACTGGTTATTAGGAGCTAAATAACTGGTTATATAACGGTTATTTGGTTATTTTGGTTATTTGGTTATTTCGGTTGTTCGGCTATATACTATATAGTATTGGCGAGTGGGGACACGAGATAAGCACCGATCGGGGGAGGTAAAAACCAGGAATAACAATTAGCGGGCGTACAAAATATAAAAAAAATCGTTCGCTTGATTTGTATTTTTATGTTCCAATTTTATATATTTCTACATGGAATACATCTTGTAGAAATAGATAAGTTATCGTTTCATGCGTTTAAGTAGTAGCAGACCATTTAAATGGTTTAAATTAACAAAAATATCAAATACATCTATTGTACAATGGAAAGATTTGAATTTTTTTATTAGAGAGTGGGGTTAATAAGATAAAATTTCAGATAGTATGTCATGACGTCTCAAACAATAAGAATTAGGAATATTATAAATTATTTTTTTCACTCCTTTTAATGCTAACTATTTATTTCATTCTCGCATTCAAAAATACCATAATTCCTTGAAAATAATAATAACGGACAAGTAAATTAGCTTTTAATGGGATACCCCAATATTTAGATTTGTGTTTGTTATTTCCGAAGTGATTCGTGTTTGTTATTTCGACCGGGCCTGCAACACGGGTACCGCTTCATTTGATCAAGTAGAGATGGCGCCACTTCCGTATGCAGCTCCCATACAAATTTGGCCAAGTTACAAATATATAACCAAATTTTCTCCATCTTATCACTTATCACTCGTGTCGAGTCGGTCTAATGCGTAGGACGTGTTGTATTGTCTTGTAACACGGGTACCGCTTCATTTGATCAAGTAGAGATGGCGCCACTTCCGTTTGCAGCTCCCATACGAATTTGGCCAAGTTGCAAATATATAACGAAAGTTTGTCCATCTCATCACTCGAGTCGGTCCAATGACTAGGACGTGGAGTATTTCCTTGCTCCTGGAGAGTCACGCAAGGTGCTGTGACATTCCGTTGGAAAGGTTTTCCGCCCGGCTTGCCGGGACTGCAACACATGTACCGCTTCATTTGATCAAGTAGAGATGGCGCCACTTCCGTTTGGAGCTCCCATACAAATTGAGCCAAGTTGCAAATATATACTCAAATTTTCTCCGTCTCATCACTCGAGTCGAGTCGGTCTAATGACAAGGACGTGTTGTATTGCCTTGCTCCTGGAGAGTCGGACAAGGTGCTGTGACATTCCGTTGCCAAGGTTTTCCGCCTGGCTTGCCAGGCCTGCAACACGGGTACAGCTTCATTTGATCAAGTAGAGATGGCGCCACTTCCGTTTGCAGCTCCTATACAAATTTGCCAAGTTGCAAATATATAACCAAATTTTCTCCATCTCATCACTCGTGTCGAGTCGGTCTAATGACTAGGACGTGTTGTTTTGTCTTGCTCCTGGAGAGTCGTTGAACGTGCTGTGACATACCGTTGGCAAGGTTTTCCGCCTGGCTTGCCGGGCCTGCAACACGGGTACCGCTTCATTTGATCAAGTAGAGATGGCGCCGCTTCCGTTTGCAGCTCCCATACAAATTTGGCCAAGTTGCAAATATATAACGAAATTTTGTCCATCTCATCACTCGAGTCGGTCCAATGACTAGGACGTGGAGTATTTCCTTGCTCCTAGAGAGTCACGCAAGGTGCTGTGACATTCTGTTGGAAAGGTTTTCCGCCCGGCTTGCCGGGACTGCAACACATGTACCGCTACATTTGATCAAGTAGATATGGCGCCACTTCCGTTTGGAGCTCCCATACAAATTGAGCTAAGTTGCAAATATATACTCAAATTTTCTCCGTCTCGTCACTCGACTCGAGTCGAGTCGGTCTAATGACGAGGACGTGTTGTGTTGCCTTACTCCTGGAGAGTCGCAGAAGGTGCTGTGACATTCTGTTGGCAAGGTTTACCGCCTGGCTTGCCGGGTCTGCAACACGGCTACCGCGTCATTTGATCAAGTAGAGATGGCGCCACTTCCGTTTGGAGCTCCCATACAAATTTGGCCAAGTTGCAAATATGTACCCAAATTTCCTCCATCCCATTACTCGAGTTGAGTCGACTCGGTCTAAATTTTCACAAATAAACAACATTTTCTCGAATAAACAACACTTATTTAACTTACTATTCTAAACACCACAATAAACTATGATAAATATTATTTAGTCCTTTAAAAAAATTTCCACAAACTTACAAAAAAAATCTATCGTAAGAAATAAATACAGTTACGAGCGTTGGAGGGTTAACTATTCGCTGTGAATTCTAGTTACTATTGGCATACTGAGCTATTGACTGGCTACAGTTGTCTAGTTATCTATTTATCTAAGTTTTCAGTTATCAGTTGGTTATTTGGTTATGGTTTTGTCAATGGGTATTGGGTATTACTGGGTATTCTGGGTATCGGGTAGTTCTCACCTCACAGAAAGGAATAGCGCTATACGAAGTATATAGCTCTGTCTCGTTTTGCCTCACTAAAAAAAAGACAGGTATACAGGCAGCATGGAGCTCGTATAGCGCTGTCCCCTTTTGTCAAATATCTATAACCAAAATAACCAAATAACCAAGTATTTCGCAAATAACCGGTATTTAGTTCGTTATTGGTTATAACTGCCAACACTAGAGGCCACCCAGGTCCTCTGACGACGAGTAAAGGCCCAGGCTCTGATCCGCGAGTGAGTGTTACGCTTCCGTCGCAGAAGGCGATTTCCGCCCTTCGGAGATCTACGGAGAGTCGCCCAGGCTCTGTACCGCGAGTGAACCCCCCGCTTCTGCCCGGGAAGTTACTGATCGTCACCCTTCGGAGATCAAACCCCGGAGACCGCCCAGGCCTCTGATTATCGCCACGTTTGTACCTACTCCCGATCCGGAGGTACGTGAATACCTAGTGCGAACGCGAGGACTCTGCATACAAAGCAGCCACTGGACCCTGGAGCCATCAATAAAGGGAAGTGCCTCTGACTCTCATGATAATTCTTCCACCCTAGCCAGCCAACTGAATCTCTAACTCTAAGTAACAATTTTTTCGTAAAAATAAGCCAGTGAACCTCTAATTTTAAGAAAGCAACCTTTTATGTAGATTTAACGAAGTAATTAGTTAATTTTAAGTACAAAGACTTTACAAGTAGATTTAAGTACTTGCCTATCTAGTTTTATTGAATTTTTGTGTCTAATTAAGATTAACCCTAGTTTAAGACTAACCCCACGACTATCAAAATAAATGACTTGTTGTAACTATCTAAGATTGCTTTTCAGTTCCTAACCTTTTTGCGTTATTCCTCGAATTATACCCACTCCAATAACCAACGTCTTATCAAGGTTAGTGTTTAAAAAATACTTAAACTGCACCCTATTTGTATTTATTTTTTACGAAAAAATTCTGGCATTTTGAAGAAAAACGTTCAAAGAATTTTTTGGGGATATTCAACATATAAAAATATTTTGTAAAACATACGTAGAACGGTCAGAAAAGGATAATATTTCCGAAAAAAGGATATTATCCGTGCTTGGATAGCTTCCCCTGGAAGGCAAGGCCTCCTTGATTCCAATCCAATACGTATTCAGGATACAGATATAATTCCTTCTACAGAAATAAAATTCCTAGGTTTCACTATAGACAATAGTCTTTCTCTTGAATCGCAAATTACAAAAGCTGTAAGTTCTGGTTTTTTCCATCTTAGGCAGATAAAATCAATCAGGAGATGTCTTCCCTCTGATGGAGCAAAATCACTCATAAATTCCTTCGTTGTTTCACGTATGGACTATTGTAATAGTGCATATGCTGGCTTCCCTCAAAAACAATTCAATAGAATCCAGTCCGTCTTCAATGCTGCGGTGAGAATGATATTTGGTGAATCTAAATATTGTCATATAACCCTACTTCTAAGGGATCAGCTTCATTGGCTTCGATGCCCTGAAAGAATAGAGTTCAAGATCTACTTACTGACCTTCAAAGCATTGCAGGGAATGGCGCCAGCCTATATATCTGAACTATGCATCCGACAGGACTTAAGTGATAGACAGCTTACTCTGAGGTCAGCAGATCTAGATGCTACTAATCGTCTAATTGAACATTCAAGGTCAAATCGAGCTGTCTACTATGATCGCTCTTTTCGCGTAAATGGCCCTCTCATTTGGAATAAACTTCCCCCAGCTCTTACTAATATCCATAAATTGACTGAATTTAAACGGGCTTTAAAAACAAACTTATTTAAAAAATCCTTCTCTCTATAAATTTTAATTTCTCTTCAATTTATTATAAAAAGTCATTTCCTCGAGCCTCTGGTAGTTATTTGGTTTCGGTTTCCTCCGTATATATATATTTTAAAAAAAAAATTATGTGAAGTCCGTTATTGCTGAACATAACCCGACTCCTGTCTTAAAATGTTACTATTCTTGTAGTAATATTGTGAATGTATTATTGTTGTATAGCCATATGTATACTGTATAATATAATGTAATTTTTTTTTATGAATGTGCACCTAAGGAGTACTGTAGGAGTAATATTAAGAATAAGCAAGAATGTATGTAATATGTTAAGAATGTATAAATAGTATGTAAAAGTAGCACTGTAGGAATACCACTGAATGGAGTTATTAAATCATGTTTAAGTTTATTTAGAGTTAAGCGCACTTGAAGTGAAATAACACAAAACTGCGCTATATAAATGCTTTGTTTTTATTATTATTATTATGCACTATATTATGTATTATGCAATTTCATATTATACGAGTGTATTACATACATTTTTACGTCATCCGAAATATAAAAGCAATTTGCTTTTTTCACTATGTCAAGCACTCATATTATATTATATTATGAACTTGTAAATTATGTATAAGTTGTATCATGTGTATTTGTAACATAAAAACTTTATTGCCTTTTTAACTTCTCTGTGTAATGCACTTATACATTATTATACATACATGTTCCACTTATATACCTACTACGTGTATCGTGTACTTTTTTTTTGTTAACTCACAACCTTTTTTTCTTTCTGTATTATACACTAAACCATGTAAAATGTTAAAATATGTAAAAGCCCTGTAACGTAAATACTGACCCCGAGTCTATGATTGGGATAATTGTCTACGGAAGAGATTGGTGAGAGAATGTCTATGGGAGACATAAGACGGAAGGGAGCAACTCAACATGGCGGGCGATATAACCTGACTCGAGCGGTCGTGATCGACGTGTTTTTTGGGAGAGATTATGTGTTAATTTTCTGTTTTGTTTGACGTCGGAGTGCGTCTATTGAATTTACCCGAAGTGGGTATGTTTTAGTTTATTGATTGATCGATGGCCAAATTGTGAGGCTATGAAACCAAACCGCGCGTGCCTGCTGCTTTGGAGAAAATCCCAGAAGAGTGATGAACGGACAAGAGGGTCAGTTGCTGTATCGAGGACCAAACAGGACATAAGGTAGCATCCTCACATTCCATTGTCTGAACCCCGCGGAAGAAGCTGTGGCGGATGGCGCTTCAGAAGAGTCGTCATAGACTTCGCTGAAGGTGACGGCGGAAATCGGTGAGCATCTGGACCTGGAGAGGCCTTCCATGATGCTGAGGAGAGGAGTCGGACCATGAGAGCCATCAATTATTGTTTGAACCTTTTCGTGTTGGGATCAATCCTTCTCTTTACTCTTTTCTTTGCTAAACCATGATAGATGCGGTTATAGAATCATTAAATTTATGTTCTTTCCTTTTTACAAGGGTTTTATTTACTGTATCAATCAATACATCCCACTTCCCTGTGCTTCACCATCATTCTCACCCACGAATCTTGAGATGAGAGAACATTAGCCGTCGTATCATTTTTACGCTATACTATGGCGCTCCAACGGGCCATGGCGGATGGCGCTTCAGAAGAGTCGTCCTAGACTTCTTTTGAGATTACTACGATCGGTGAGCATCTGACCTGAGAGGCCTTCCATGATGCTGCTGAGGAGAGGAGTCGGACCATGAGAGCCATCAATTATTGTTTGAACTCTTTCGTGTTGGACTAATCCTTCTCTTTTACTCTTTCTTTGCTAAACCACATAGACGTGGTTATGAATCATTAAATTTATGTTCTTCCTTTACAAGGGTTTTATTTTATCGTATCAATCAATGGCATCCCACTTCCCTGTGCTTCACCATCATTCTCTACCCACGAATCTTAGATGAGAGAACATTAGCCGTCGTATCATTTATACGCTACATTATGGCGCCCAACGTGGGGCGCATGGAGGTAGCATTAGTGACATCAACGGATATACCTACCACGATTCATTTAACAAACGATAAATGGTACAACACATTATTTACAAACTGTAAAAATTCACCCCAACGTTTTGTCAATTTTCAAATTAGGGGTAATGATCTCTTTAGGCATAGCAAAACTCGTTTCGCTCTTTGTGAAGATACGGCGTGGAAGCTGGTTGTTCCTTTTGAAAAGCGAACCGAAATATTAAAACAAGAACACGAAGCGGATCTTTCTTGCCATCTGGGAGTATTTCGAACTTACAAAAAGGTGCATTTACATTTTTATTGGCCAGGAATGTACCAGGATGTTAAGAATTTTGTTAATCGATGTAAGACATGCAAAGCACATAAAATCAATACATCTGCGCCAGCGGGCATCTCTTCAAATCCTAAGATTGTAACCAGACCCATGCAAATGCTTTCAATAGACTTAGTCGGTCCACTGCCACGTAGTTACTCTGGGTTTATGTCTATATTGTCAATCGTAGATGTGTTCTCTAAATATACCTGGATTTTTCCGCTTAGAAATGCTACCACAAAAAGTATTGTAAAAAATGTAGAACAGCACATTTTTCTTGTTCATGGCGTTCCACAAACATTTGTATGCGACAACGGTAAACAATTTATATCTAAAGAATTTAAACAGTTACTGTCTGATTATAATGTGCCTCCACCCTTTTACAACGCATTTTACACACCTCAAAACAATGTCGTCGAACGCTATAACCAAACAATAGGTACAGCACTGTCTATTTTGTCCGAGTCTGACCAGCGTAATTGGTCCAGATTTCTGCCACATATTCAGTCAGCCCTAAATAATTCGGTAAATTTTGCAACAGGTTATACGCCTTACTCCAGTGTCGATTTTTGAAAAAAAAATCGAGCACCAATTTGTACCCGTGTCGATTTTTGATTAAAAAAAAATCGAGCACCAATTTGAAAAGATAGGAAGATGTAAAATTTCGAGAGAAATTGTACTTTGCAAGTTTATATATATAGATATTGACAAATGTACTTGTTTGAAAACACACGAATAGATAGGTATTGTAACATGTAAACCCTCATCTTTATACTATTTAGCAATGGCTAAATGACAACCAAATAGTTCTATAACTATACGACGAGGAAAATTTTTGGAGGTGAATACGCAAACTATCCAATGGATATTGGTATACTGTGTCTAATTCTTTAGATACATATATAAAAAAAAAAAAAAAAACCCTGTTGAAACTGCATGGTAATTGTAATTTTTTTGTTAAGAGGAAGAGAGGATTAGTTAAGTAGGGTATTATTAATAATAAAAATAATTTTTTGAAAATTTTGAAGTGGGAGCTTGAGTTCTCCAAACCTCACAAGTGTTAACCTAGAGAAATTGACTCTCATAAAGTGAGGAAGTGTTTGGTTCATGTAACTTGTTTATTTTTATTTATTTTATAAGTTGCTTGAGGATTATAAGTATGAAGTGTTTCCTTGCTTTTCGGTTATGCTTAACCACCAATGTATCACAACTTGATTTTTTGTGTATTGTCATACTAAGATATACCATTTTGTTTGTCAATTTTGATTTTTGTTTTATATTGGTTGTTACTTGTTTTCTTTGTTTTCAGTTTTTTTCTGTAATTGAAAAGAGTAGAGAGGAAGGTTAGGTCAAATTTTACTTCACTTCGCGGCATAAAATTTTTACGGGGAAGCGGGGAATTGTAACGTAAATACTGAACCCGAGTCTATGATTGGGATAATTGTCTACGGAAGAGATTGGTGAGAGGATGTCTATGGGAGACGGCAGACGGAAGGGAGCAACTCAACATGGCGGGCGACATAACCTGACTGGAGCGGTCGTGATCGACGTGTGTTTTTTGGGAGAGATTATGTTTTTGATTTTCTATTTTGTTTGACGTCGGAGGGCGTCTACAAAATTTGCCCGAAGTGGGTGTGTTTTTGTTTTATTGATTGATCGATGGCCGGATTGTGAGGCGATGAAGCCAAACCGCGCGTGCCTGCTGCTGTGGTGAAAATCTCGGAAGAAGTGATGAGCGGACCAAAAAGGACATAAGGTAGCATCTGCATATTCCATTGTCTGGACCCCACGGAAGAGGCTATGGCGGATGGCGCTTCAGAAGAGTCGTCCTAGACTTCTTTTGGAGATTACTACGATCGGTGAGCATCTGGACCTGGAGAGGCCTTCCATGATGCTGAGGAGAGGAGTCGGACCATGAGAGCCATCAATTATTGTTTGAACCTTTTCGTGTTGGGATCAATCCTTCTCTTTACTCTTTTCTTTGATAAACCATGATAGACGTGGTTATAGAATCATTAAATTTATGTTCTTTCCTTTTACAAGGGTTTTATTTACTGTATCAATCAATACATCCCACTTCCCTGTGCTTCACCATCATTCTCACCCACGAATCTTGAGATGAGAGAACATTAGCCGTCGTATCATTTTTACGCTACAGCCCATCAGAGCATTAATAAATAAATAATAGAAATACAATACGGAATCGCTGTAGCCCAGTCCGTCCGGAACCTCCGAGATACTGGTGGTTTTGGTCCGTCAGTGGCGCTAGTATAGCATGTTGCCAGTATTTTGACATCTATGATGTTTGATTATACGCGTAGCCTTGTAAAAATACTGGCAAAATGCTACACTAGCGCCTCTAGCGCCCGGCTACAACGATTTCGGATAGTATTGCTATTATAATAAATATTTTATTCTCTTCCTAAACAATTTAGACAGTGCGTAAGCAAATATAATCTTAAGAGTCTCTTTAAAAAAATAAATATACACGAGCAAAAAAGGAGTAAAAACATAATATGTTATTAAAATGTATCGGAAAACCTAATTCGTACAACTCGGGCCGCTAGTGTACCACGTTGTCATCAAATGTCAGGAACTGGAAGTATTATCATTTAAGAGTATTTGTTTCTTCTTCCAGGGGTTAGCTATCATTGGAAATATTAGGGAAATATTCATCCTGCAAACTGCAGCCAACAGCCAAGTCAGTGTAACTGCACTCGAGCCAGTGCATCACTAGAAAAAATGTTTTTTTTTCTTAACTGTAAGGGAAAAAAGTACATTTATTCCCATGGTTAATTATGTCACTGCAGTGCCCTCCAGTCACAACTCACAAAGTAGTAAATTTACCTAATTAACAAATCAATAGATACCTACTATTGAAAAGAAAAGAAAAGATTATTAAATATATTAATAACAATAAAAAACAATAACGTCTTCACAAAAAGGTATTACCTAGATATTATGGAAAATAATTGTGTAAAGATTTTAAAAGTGTATGGAGTTACCTTGTCAAGTCTGGAAAAGCAATAAAAAAATGTTCGCTGTTTGCCATAGATATACAGTCTGACATTTAAAGGTAGAACAAAAATTGAGGGCGCTGTGGTCGTTCAAAGGGTTTTAAATGGTAACACGTAACACGAATATTCTCATGGGCACAACGGTCCAAGTGAATATTTTGTATTATTTATTTAAAATGATGGCACAAAGTGAATTTACAGTTATTGAAGATGTATATTTTAACTTTATACAAACGGTGTTCATAAATGTGAATAGAAATATGGAATGAGGAAAATATTAAATAAATACGTAATTTGTAGTAATTGAAAAAATATTTCTTAAAAAAAAAATACTAAGAGAAAGAGTAAGTAAGAGTGCACTAAGTAAAGAGTCCCACCAGAACACCAGGGTCCAAGGGTACTGATTAAGCTAGAATTTGGAGCAGATGACTTGTTTCAGTTTCTAGCTTCCCGCGTTTATGTTGTGAATTTTTCTTCTCGTCGCTTTTTGCTTCTTCTTCTTGCTTCTCGGGGTCCAGGAGCACTGATAAAAATTCTGATAATTTGTAGTAATTTCTAAAATATTGTTACTTAACGAATAGAAGATCTTAAGATAATTCTAGCTACTGGTTTACACCACAACCAATAACAGAACATCTCGCCGGAGATCTCCATAATCAACCAATCCGGTGAGTTTGCGCCAGCCATCTTTGTTAATCAACCAATGAGTCAAGCGGAACAGATAATTTCCGACCGCGTGGAACGGCTTGGTCCCGCTAAGCGAGCCCCGCCATTACACACTCGTAAATCAGACGCAGAGCGATCAACAGCGTGCTTCTTTTGAGCACGCAGCAGCTCATTATTGCATCATCCGATTCCAGACATGGAAACATCAACTGCACACGGGCTTGGGCCTATAGCAGATAATTACCATACTACCCCTTGTAATCACCTGGCATGGTGTCTCCTTAATTGTTAAAATCAGTGTGGGAGTGTTTAATAGTGCCACATAGACTCCGGCTTGCCGACGGCGTCGCCTGACTACCAGCTATTCATGTAAGCCGCTATCAACTTCCTTCTTATTATGTACTGTATATGTATGTCTTCCCCCATTAACTTGTCTGGTTAGAGCTCCTTCACAGAGAGAGAATTGTCTAGAACAGTGTAGATGCCACCTTCGTGGTGAAACCAGCATATAACTTATATGTCCATGTTTTGTTACAAATAAATTCTTAGTCGAAAGCACGCCGTCTCGTCAATTAAGTAGAGTAGATACCCACTCCAATTTTAAGTGGTCGGACCCATTTGACTTTGAGAAAGAGAATCATTATATTGTACCAAGCTGAGCTAAGCCATGTTGGAGCAGGGACCAGTCCTGAATCTGATCTCAGGGTGAATTGCACTGTTGTCTTTACACCAACCCTCTTTTCCCCTGTAACACTGGCTTCCATCGTGGGGCTTTCCGTCCTTTCCGACCTTCTCCTCTTCTTCCCCTTGCTCCCCTCTTTTCCCCCTCCTAACAATATTTATAATTTATAAAAAAAACATTTTGTTACTAAGAGAAAGTGTAAGTAAGAGACTAAGTAACTGTGTGTAACAAAGAGTCCTGCCAGGAGGTACTGATGAAAATTCTGATAATTTGCAGTAATTAAAAAAATATTTATAATTAAAAAAAATGTAATTACTAAGAGAAAGTATTTTTGTTACCCGCTTCTTCATTTTCAGTTTCTAGCTTTCCGCTCCCTGCATTTATGTTTTGAATTTTTCTTCTCACTTTTTCTTCTTGCTTCTCATTTTCAGCTGCCCGATGTTTCACGCTTCCCGTTTCCAGCTCAAAAAAAAAATTAACGATCTAAATTACATTTAAAAAAAAAAAAACAACAACAATATTTGACTTGAGTCGTTACTCTTCTAGACTTTTTTGTTTGCAATAAACTGTCAAATGAAGCCCAACCTAAAATTTGAATATACATTGCAATTGTTTAAAAATCAGCGTGAATCCACAAAAATATTATATAAATACCTACGAAATTGACGAAATTCGTCAACAGACCACTATAACTTACCAGTCGTTTCAGCAGTGAGTTTGTAAACGTCTTCAAAGTTAGAAAAAAGTTTCTTAGAGTGAAATTCAGTTAAACAGCGCCGGAATACACAGTAAATAACCTCCCTCGTTCCACTGTTTATTGGTCTATTCATTTTAAATGATTTGGAACTATTGATAAATAACTAAAGCAAACAGTAATGATAGATTATGCTTAGAAGAATCATAATGTCACTGAGGTTATGGTAGCTTTTGAAAAATAACAACGAAATGTCAAAGACCTTGGTGTTGCCATAGAAATGACATGGTTAGTTCCAAATTTATTATTTGTCAAGAATATTCTGCCACGCTGTAATATAAACGACTGTTCAAAATAACGAGTTCCTACGCGAGCGCTGGAAGATTATTATATTTTTGTCGTATGGTATCACTTAATTTGACTGATCGAAAAAAGAACATTCCAATATTGTTGCAGTGAAATAGAATCTCAATTTTTTGATTCTGGTTTTCGATTTTTTCTAAAAAATCCTAAATAAAACGAATTGTCGACTGTTGAAGAGTTTTATTTCTTGTTGAATGAACAATGTCTTCGTACAAGGTTAGTTGATGTTATGACGTTTAATGTAAATAATATATTCGCGTTTTTATTTAAAATTAAAAAAATATCAACACGGTTACATTTTTGCAGCCCTTGGATACAAAACGAGAGGAGTTCCGGAAGTATTTGGACCGGGCAGGAATAATGGACGCTTTGACGAAAGTATTGGTCAGTTTGTACGAGGAACCAGAAAAGCCCGAGGATGCTTTGAGCTACGTACGTAAAGGTCTTGGCGGAGTAGCCATCGAGGAATACGAAATCGCAACCGCTCGAATTGCCGAATTAGAAACCGAACTTGCCGCGATTAAGGGAGCACCGGCTCCGGAAGGTTAGCTCCAATTAGAATCTTGCATTTAAAACTAGTTCCTAGGTCCTAGTCAAAAATAGATAGGTTCTAATTAATGAGCGAATATAATATGTGCAGCTGTAAATTGTACAAAATTATCTCCATAAATAACAAGGGAAATTACTATCATAAAATAGAAACCTGATTACACTGTTACCGTATATCTAAATTATAACCTACTAGGCTAAAACAAATTCTTACTTTAAGATGACTATTATTGGCGAAAAACTCAATTCATGGTAATATAAATTGTCATCTTTTCGAAAGATTTATTGACAATATAATTTCTTGTAACTTTACGAAGTTACCCCATATTAATCATATTCCACACTGTTTGCTTTTTCCACATTATATTTTTTAATAAGTTTTAGTGTTAGTAAATCAACTTAATTAATATAAATTGTCTATAAAATAAAAATTCATCGTACATAACTTAAAAACTATAAATATAATCAATGAAAAACCGCTAGAAACTTTCAAAAAGTAGTCTTATTTTTTTTCTCATCGCTCGACGGTTTTTCTTTTCGATTGTTTATAATCAGTTTTAAAAGGTGTATGTTTCTTTTGAATAATACTATCACTAAATATATAATATTGCTGGTGGAAATTTACTAGTTAAATAAAAGAATTTATAATAAATTTACTAATAACATAACTACGAATATGTACTATTTGAGCATTATTATATTATGAATATAATATAAAAATTGTACTTAAAGATCCATTCCATTCATATCGCATTCCATTCTATGTGAATAAAATATATATTTATGAATGGTGGTGCTGCTAATTAAATTATGTTACCGTAAGTATCATTAAAGTTAACTTAACTTTCCATTTCTTCATTCACTTAATTCTATGTAAATTATCTGTGTTACTATTGTGTAATTGTTGATTTCAATTATAATAAATGTAACTGACTATAAATGGTGTTTTATTTTGACCATGCATACATATGTCGCTGAACCAAAAGGCAGAGATTAGAACGTCCAACATCCAGAACAATACACAACCCTATTGACTTTTTTACTGAATACCAAAATATTCACTTCTTCCGACTTCTCAAGTTTGGACACACTTTGAAGGAGGATTGAAGTTTAACCTCTCAGTGTGCGAGTTTTTGCAAACTTAAATGGAGAGTGATTTTTTTGTTAATATATTGAAATGATGTAACAAGAATTTTTTAAAACTCAAATTGAAGTCTGTATTATAGGTAATTATGCTAAAACTTCGAGAAGCTATGCGCAGTCATCCGTCCATAGAAGCCACTAAAATATTCTCAATAAATATGATAGCGTTAGAATTTTAGCTGTGGATGCCCTGTGTGTCCATTCTCCTTTGGGATGTTTTCATTTGAACGAACCGTTTCATCCATACTCGCGGAGAGATTAAAATAGGGATACAAATTTTATTGGAGCCCAATGCTTAAGTTTGAAAGTCTTGAAATAGAGAAACAAAAATATACTAAGGTAATGCACAACATGACTTATGCTTGATGGCTGATCATAATTTGATCAAATGCTGAAGCAGGTTGAGAATCAGCATAACAGGGATCTGACGGCCTCCGTGGTCGAGGGGTAAGGCTCTCGACTACGAATCCGAAGGTCAAATCACAATGTGCGCTAGTAAATTTTATTTAATTAATTTGTGCTGTTTCACAGTTAATTAATTAAAAAATAATATACAGTACATTTGCACACATTCCAGAGTGGAAGATACTCTTAGTATTGCCCTGCTGATAGACCACCATTCAGAATTGAAATGTTGCTTTAAATGGCTTTTAGCGATGTTTGGTGACCAGATCTGATTAGCCAGGTATTTTCCCACCTTCTTCCCCTCCCCAATACTTTCAGCCTCACAACATTCCCCAATTGAGGATGCCATAGTCTCATTGGCTCCAAAGGTTTGCGAGCAGTTGAGACTCCTGACCCATTATCCTAGTGCAGTGGTCAGCAAACTTTTTCGCCAAAGAGCCAAATATGTACATTTCAACGATTAAAAATTTTTTTGAGTGCTAAATTTGTTTATTAATTTAGTAAACCTTAATTATAATTTTAGACCTACGGGTACAATGAATAAAACTTGATTTCGTACTTAATAATGATTTTATTTATTGATAAAAAATAGTATAAAAGTAAGGTATCCATAAATTTAAATCAATACAATGACTGACAAACACTTAATGCGAACAATGTTCTTGCATCTCCTTGGAAAGTTTGAGTATTTCAGGTTTGTGTATTGTTGTTTTTAATTTTAAGCACAATTCCGGGTTCTCATCAATAAGACGGCTACTAAGTTTACTCTTGATAAAATGCATTCTTGAAAAAGATTGTTTGCATGAATGTGTAGAACCAAAAAGGAAAAGAAAAGCAAACGAGAATTTTTTTTCAGCTGCTCATAAGAGTCATACTATTCCAGGGGTTGAACATGATCATGTCTTTCTTCTCCGGGTCTTTCAAAGCAGACCACTTGTGATGTGAACTAAGTTCACATTTGTTCCCTCTCCAGTATTTCCAAATCAACATAAAGGCGTTCAAATTTAGAGCTCCATAATTCCTTTTTTTTTTTAAATACAGCAATTGTATTTCAAAGTTACCAATGTCAATGCCAAAAGGAGAAAATTTAAAATCTGTTATCGTAGCATTAAGAGGGTTTTTGACACATTCTAAGGTCGCTCTACTGTTTTTAAATTCCTGAAACCTGCTGAGAAATGCTTCCCTCATATTTAAAATGGTTGTTTTGAAATAGTGCTTGTCAATGGAGGAATTATTTTCTTGGCGATGCTTCAGCAGGCTTGGAAAGTGAAACAAATTGATGACAAAAATACCTATTGGATGTGCAGCTGAATGGAGAATAAGACAATTTTATTCTTCAGGAAGGTACCTTTGAAAGGTGCCCGCGATTTACAGACACGATAAGCTCCGACCACTGTAGACAAGACTGTTGCGCCTGCTCGTGGATTTTTGTGCCAGAGCCGCACTTAAGGGGCCAAAGAGCCGCACTTTGCCAACCACTGTCCTAGTGTGAAGAGAAGTTAGGAGAACAGTACAGACCAAGACACTGTCCTAGAGATATACAGGCAGGCTATCTCCACAGGACAGTGGCTTACCCCCAACACCGTATGCGACTGCATTGTCCGCGTGTGAACACACAGACAGAAAAGTGGGATAATAGCCACTCGCTCTGCACGTAAGTGTCGCTCCTGCAAATTTTTTCTGTTGAAAATGTTGCATAGATAGAACCCAGAAGAGATTTCAAAATTAATTCATTCAAAGTGCCCTTGTGACATTCTCATGCATAATTTATACTCCTGAGGATCTTCGTTTCTAATTCTTTGAGGATTATTGACAATCCCAGTGAAGATAAATTTCCTAATCCAGTTTTTTTTATTATTTAGTTCGACAATAATTCCAATACATCTTGGAATAAAAAAATAATAAATGCAAACTCGCTTATAACACACTTCGTCGTGTATCAATTTCCACTGTCCTGATCTACGCGGTCGAGGCTGTTCTCGGAGCTAAAATAGAACAATATTATCCTGTCTTCCATATTGTCCTTAAAGGTTGAAAGAATAAACTAAAGGTAGGTATTTAAGATTGGTAGATAAATTGCTTTACATAAATTAAAACATTCAAATGTTAATAACTATTTTATTATAAAACAAGCTATGTGAACAATGAAGGTTATTGTTAAGTTAATTTTTCACTTTGAGACATTAGCAAGCACTGGTGTCTTTAATTCATATTACCCGCGATAGAAACAAAAATATATTTATTTGGGTGAGCTTCTTCATTTGATACTAACTAATAATTAAATGTATGTATGTATTTTAAAACAATAATTCACAATACTAAAAAGTAAAGATGCGTTAAAGGTATTATTGAATCATTCCACTGAGAAGTTCTATAAAAACAAAATTAAATTTGTTCAATGATAATATGGATAATTTTTACTCAAAAGCTGGATTATGAAATTAATAAAGTAGTGTTTGAGCTTATCAAAAAATGTGCTTGACATTTTTTTTTCCTTTCAATTCAATTGTTATTAAATCTTAACTTACACACATCATAGAATAAAATTTTATACTATGAGGGAACGAGGCAATTTATTCAATATTTATGTAATGTTTATTAAACAATAAATAAGAGAATTATAAAAAAAAAGTGTATAACTTCTGCTGTACGTATATTCGCAAAAAAACAATAATTAATGTATTCAAGAAATTAAAATGTTGATAAGGAACATTGTTAATTTAATGGTAAATACAAAAGCAACCAGGACAATATATTATACATAATACAATAACAATACTGCCGTGGCAAGTAAAAACACAGTATCTTCCTTGAGACTCCTAAAGAACATACCGTGTTTTTACTTGCGACTGCAGAATACATACACCATTATGAAAATAAATGCATTGAATCAATTTTCAGAGATTTACCCCTGGATTCGACAGTAATGCAAAATGAAATATAATATGGTAATGAAGAATAATGATTGGTTTTATGCTGCATTTTGGATAAGTTATTCACTATGCAAAATGCTTATTTGTTAAAATTGCAGATGAAATTATAAGAGCTTTCCTAAACAAATTCAGTTGATCATTTCAACAGAAAAGTAATGCAAAAGGGGTTAAAACCCTGCAAGACAAAAAAAAAATCAGATAACAAAATGCAACTAAGTGTTTTTATAACAACTTAGTAGCAAATGAGATATATCATACACATTATGTTACATATCAACAAAGAGTTGTGTAATTTCTGGAAGTCTTCAGTGTTGGATCGAGTGAGAATAGTAGGTTGAGGTTGGGTTTGAGAATTCCTCGGCGTAGTAATTAAAGGGCCACTTTTTTAGATGCCTGCCTTTTTGTCACATCCCAATTATAAACACGTGCCATGTTAACTTCTGTTGTCGTAAATTGATCTCTGAAAATGAAAAACAAATTTATAAATCAAATACTTTGAAAAATCTTTAGACCTAAGCTGGAAAATTAATCATACAAAATTAAAATGAACAATGAATTCGAAAATCTAATTGAGCATGAGACCATCGCAAGATTCTGTAGGTCTCAAAAACTTTGAAGTTGAAAGAATGTCAGATAGGACACCAAAAATTAAGACAGAGTGGGTGCACCAGTGGAAGACACCTACAGGCAAACTTGAGTGCATTTGTGGAGAAGACCAAACCCCATCCTGGGATGTAGCGCTGTGATGATGATAATAAACATATTATTATATTCATTTGTATAATTCAATTGGAGAGCCAGGAAGCTAAGCTCCATTGTACTCAAAGGTAATATTCTATCTAGCTCGCTGACCCTGAGAGCTCCCTAATCGTCTCCCACTGTTTGATGGACAGTGCCATCTATGTAAACCAATCATAGGCAATCAAACCAAGCATAGCTGACAATCTTTAAATAGTGATTCCTGAGTACAATTGGAGTAAAAATGTAGATGGCATTTTGGTCTCCGGTGAGTTTTTTTTTTCGACTAGTGGGTTGGGTAGTTACTAGACTGAGTGACCAGTTACGACATGTGAATTTTTTTGAAACCAAAAAAAATTCTTCAGAGACCAAATGACATTTTTAAATACAAATAAGCTAAGGAATCACTGGTTTAAGTTTGTCGAGTACGTCCAAATCAGTATCAAGTCCTGATCAGTGGCGTGCAGTCCATAAAGCCTAAAAGCTGTGTCTAACCTAAGAAAAAACGAACAATAAAAATTTATGTAATATAAAAATAAAAACAAATGTGACTATTTTCAAAGTGTTTTTTTTTTTGTGAATTTGGTAAGGAACTTGCACGCTCATCAATTCAGTTGGTCATAACAGTCAGCAGAATACGATAATAAAATGGCCTTTTTCAAATATTCGATGCACAATACCCGAATACTACACACAGCCTACCACCTTAGAGCAATGCACGCCACTGGTTCTGATACACCCTGTAAAGAGCATTAAATAATGGACATTTTCGCAAGACTTCAAGAGAGAAGCGAAAACAAGATCGTAAAGATTAGTCGATTCTAAATAATTATCTTCAATTTTGAAGCAATAAGCACAAGAATTATGTCTTCCATCAACACCACATTATCTAACCTTTATAACTCTAGATTGCCAAGCATATCACAACCACACCAGAAGACGACAGTCTCCGCGGTTGAGTGGTTGCGATGTTCGGCTACGAATCCGAAGGTCGCGGGTTTAAATCCCGGCATGCACAAGTAAATTTTATTTGATTAAATTGAGTCATTTTACAATTTATTCATTAAAAATAATATGTAGTATATTTGCGGCACTTTCCAGAGTGGTACATACCATCAGTATCACCCTGGTGAAATACCACCATTCAGAATCGAAACGTTGCTTGATATGGTTTTAGTCGTGTTTTGTGGCCAGATCTGAATAGCCATGTACTTCCCCATCTTCCTTCTTCCCCATCTCCTTCCCCTCTTCAATACCTTCAGCCTCACAACATACCCCATTAGGGATGCCATAGTCTCACTGGCTCCAGACGGTTGTGACTCATAAAATATATGAGAATGGACTAGCTAATTGGGTACTAAATAGTTTCACGTTGACCAAGTTTGGTAAAACGCAGACTATTGATATCAATAGACAGCCAAAATGATCAAAATCGATCCGATAAACATTTTGTAAATGACAAAATATCATGGGTACAGCAGCGCACCTGCTCTACTGCTTTTAATAAGAGCGCGAGGTTGACAGCACCGTGCTCTTATTCTTGCTTAATTTCAAAACCTACATTGGTAGATGTGAACCTAATAAGAACCAAAAGTATTACCTCAGGTAATCAAGGTCATGTTCAACATAGCCCAGATTTCTATTGGCATTGGTCATGTTGGTGTCTAATAAATTCTCAGCATCGTCCAATGAATATTCCAACATCACATTCGCTCCGAGCCACAGGCAAACAGTTTCCGTTGGGGGGACAGTGGCCTGAAAATATAACAACGATGGTCAGATAAATACATTCGGAGAAATAAAATGTTTAGAATCACTACCAAATAATAAACGGACATGAAATTTTTTTATTATTTTTATCATTAAATACAATTTTAGAAGGGTCACATTGATAGCTCGTATCTACGTCATCGACAATCGTCCTAAAATGCTAATATAAAAATCTTCCTTCTCACACGTCTTGTATGAAAATGAAAGACAGAAGATAACAGAATGTCTTTAATCATATTCCTACGGAAATTTCGCGAACATATGTTGCTTAGAACTTTTATGATATTGCTATTTGTAAAAAAAAGAAAAAAAAAATGCTTTAAATTTTGTTTATATTTCACCTTGCTATGAGCTTCTTACTAAACTGGCTTGAAGCATTTATTTATTCAAGACCCATTTGGGCGTTTATGTTTTATTACAATACACGCAAAATACATTTAATTTAAAAAAATAACAATATAAAATATACAATGCAGATAATAGTAATAAAAAGTCAAGAATGGCATGCAATTATAATAAGTTGATATTCTTTTAATACTCGTGGTGTCTATATAGTACTTATTACCTGTGTCTATGCAGTCGATTCGTCACAGAATTTGACTCTACATTAGTTACTATATTGTTACAATGGTTAGGTACCTTCTGACGAACCATTCTACTTGGTGTAGCTTGGCATTTAATTGCAAAATAATACATATTTATTATTCTGTAACTAGAAAATGTCATTACTATGGCAACAAAAAGACACTCACTTGAAATGTGTTCTTCACATAATGCCATGATAGTATGAATCAAGCACACCCAAATAATTGAAAACTATATAGTTCTACAAATTAGGGTCTGTCTGCGTACAGCCCCTTTTGTGACAGATCAGTAGTTGTAGCATTGTATAATATCTAACCACTGTTTCTAGTCAGACGTGACCGGTCAGTGGCTGAGTTGATATCGCGTTTGGGTCTTACCCAGCCTTCGTGAGATCAATTCCTCGGCTGGCTAAGTCCTCCATCACGACACAAGCAATATCTTCTGTGATGGTAGTAGGAGATTTTCAAATATTGTCAGGTTATTCGTAACCCGATGAATGTTTGTCTTTCTTTTTTAAAAAAATACTATCTTGTATAAGCTATCGTTAAACATTTCAAGTTGGGTCTCAGTTGAAAAACTTTTTGTTTCATAAAAATAAATCAAAAATATTTGCATATGCAGAAATACAAAATAATGCAATTCACTTTGTATTTTTCTTTTAAAAAAATTATGAATTTTCTACTGAGTCCCAACTGGAAATATATACCGAGATGGTGTGTGTTAACAGACCTAACACAAAAACCATCATTAAATATACATATAAGCACGTATTTCTTAATACGCATAAAATTAATGAAAAATTCTTTTTATTAGTTTAATTAAATGAGGAACAACTATTTCAGTCAGTGGAGATGCAAAATCAAGCATATCAATTAATTTAAGGCCGCTCTCTGACGGTCCGGTAGGGAACCGACATAAACCGGGTGAAGCAAAAATGCAGGAAATGTTTCACAATATTTCCTCCATCGACTCTCTAACGGGTCTGCAGTGATTTGTAGCCGCCAGTAAATTGTCGGTATTGCAGATTTCTGTTATCACATTTACCGCTGAATGTTATCAGATTCAAAGGCAAAATCAGGATCAAATGTTAATGTTATCAGAATCAAAGACAAAAGAGGAGGTTTTAGGTCCACCCCTACATCGAATGTAACATTCATTGTAGGTTATTTATTGCTGCCAATGAACTGTCCAGAGATGATGTCAAATTCCGGCAAATGTGCCGAATGTCAACAAAAACATTCCAAGAACTGGTCCAGCACATTACTCCATATATGAGAAGTCTTCCTATTGCATATCAACCTTTCTCCGTTGTCCCCTATACGGCATATGTCGATAATTTATAGTTATAAAGGCATGCATATTTTCTCCATTATTAGCCGAGAATTCATACCCGCTCCATGTTTGAATTCAAAGGATGAATGACTGGTAAACGATCGAAACGCAGTGCATAGATTTACTGGGGGCGTGTTTACCGAGAAGCTACTGAATTATTGTCCGGCTTGTGGTATAACAGAAGTACGTCGCACCACTCCCGCTTCCCCCCAGAGTCGTGAGCTAGTGCCCATTGAAAATATACTGCTAGTGCCCATACTGCGTATGGCGCAGTGCCCTGTCGGTATCACGCATGAGGTTTATGTCGATTCCCTACCGGACCGTCAGAGAGTGGCCTTAAGCTTGGTAAAATTTCAGGTTTTTGTATGGATTTTAAGTTAAGTTTATTTTTATTTACCAAAAAAACCCAAACTAAAAACCTAAAAAAACTATTTTATGTCTAATATATTGCATTACATATAAAATAGGTTTTAGGTTCTTAATTTGGGTTTTTTTAAATAATAAAAAAAAATTAACAAGAAAAATATGTGCATATGTGCGTATTTGCCAAACCATCTATAAAACAACAGTTTTAAATTGAAGGACAAAGATAGATTAAGCATTCACCTTTTTATGGAAATGCAATGGAGGGTCAAAGATGATGTACTATATTTCTTTACCTTAACGAACACTTGCTCATTGAGCAAAAATTGTGTGTGGAGTTCTTCTTTCTGTTGTTTGAGCAGTTTGATCATATCCAGCGACCTGGCGAGGTCGGGAATCTGCTGATTCAATCTTTTCCTCTTGGACAGAAGATTATACTCCATGAACTTGTATTTGCTGTGTTGTTCATCCAATCTCTTAAGTACCTTGTCCACTCCATCGCTGTTGTCTGTTAGAGCCATGAAGGCATCTACATCTTCCTGCAATCGCAAATTACAATGTGTAAATATCGTAATAGCTCTAGTTTTGTGGAGAATGAAGGTGGGGTTATTTCACCCACGACAAATAAGCAGAGCGAATCGAAAATCTTAGCCTGTGGCCTAGAATGATCAGAGACGAATAATCCGTAACATAGTTTATTGGATGAAAAATTTACATATTTTAAAGCCATTACGTTAGTCATTGTATTTGGAATATTGACGCGAAAAATTATATTCTTCGACTTACGATGAAATCAGCCTGAGGTATGCCGGCATAAGACTTGACCTCCTCTTTGTTAGAAGTTTCTGCCATTTCGTTCGCCATTTTTTAGAAAATATGGATAGTAAAATATATTATTTTGAAGAATTCAAATTATTTGCACTTCTTCAAATCACTAAATGAAATTAAATGCAAAAAATCTAAATGCAGAAGCACCATGTGTAATGTAAATTTACTTTCTATGAAATTTCAGGTTCATGAAATAAAATAGATGCTGGACTGTTGTATCAAGATATGGAAATGACACCCATACACGCTGATAAATGTATAAAGAGGCGTAGATATACCACACAGGTTTTATTAAGAAAATCTATTTCATTAAAAAATCATGCCAGAAAAGATAATTTGTTTGACGATATTACGAAAACGCATTAAAAGAAGGTCTAAAATCACCTTTAAAAAAAAATTAAGTTTAGTGCTTACCTAAAATCACAGAAAGAATATGTAAATTATTTCACGCACTGGATATTAATTCTCGAAATGCACAAATGCGAGTTATTGCTTTAAAAAAAATTAAAACTTTTCACAGAAACTTGCCACATTATAAGAAACTAAATATGTAATACATGTTACACACAGTTAATATAATATGTTGGCGTGGCATATCTCTGGATATCGCTCACACCGTACAATCCCATACAGTCGTCACACTTCACCTTCAACTTTTGATAAATTCGTATAAACGTATACGCGTAAAGGTCATTTAAAAAATCTCTAGTCTAGTTTAACATTTAAAAATACCATTATTTCATATAAATCCAACTCTTCTTTTGGCACCAGTTTTCTAATACATGCAATATCAATAGTAAAGACGGATAAAATAGGTCCTGTAAAATTAGTACCTTTTTCAAGATTTTTAATAAAACTGTGTTTGATATATCCTTTTGTAATATACCTGTAATAAATGACCAAATTCATCGAAATACTTTTCTAAAATGTGCATTTCAGATAATAAAAATTCCCAGACTAGACCGGCCATAAAATAAATTAGTACAAAGGCTAGCCTAACCTATTGTTAGAAATATTGTAAACTACTACATCGTAAAATAAAATAACCCTAATTACTATTTTAGAAAGTCGGCAATTCCTTTCAGATTTTATGGGACAGCAATAAAAACCTCAAAGGAATTGAGCCGACCGACGGAACGGCCCGCGGAACAATGCGGGTGATAAAAGAATACCTACAGGTAGACAGAAAACAGGGGCTCTCTGACGAGAGGACAGTCGGTTGCAAGAGTCCGCCCAGGACGGACAGTCGGTTGCAGTAGTCCGCCCAGGACAGACAGTCAGGTGAAACCTTCCGCCCAGGAAGGTTCCTATTCTCGCTCCTTGGAGAGGGCGCCCAGGTCCTCTAACGACGAGTGAGTTTTACGCTTCCATCCCAGAAGGAAGTAACTGATCTTCGCCCTTCGGAGATCAAACCCCCGGAGACCGCCCAGGCCTCTGATTATCACTGCGTTGTACCTACTCCCGATCCGGAGGTACATGAATACCTAGTGCGAACGCGAGGACGCTGCATACAAAGCAGCCACTGGGCCCTGGACAGCCATCACAAAAAGGGAAGTGCCTCTGACTCTAATGATAATTCCTCCACCCTGTCAGCCAAGAGAATCTCTAACTTTAAGCAACAACTTTTTCGTACAAATAAGCCAGTGAACCTCTAATTTTAAGAATACAACCTTTTATGTAGATTTAACGAAGTATTTAGTTAATTTTAAGTACAAAGACTTAATATGACGGTGCGTCGGGCAGTTGGTATTATTCTAGGAATAACGCAAAAGGGAGGAATAGAAAAGCGATCTTAGGTAGTTACAAGTAATTTATTTTTATATACGTGGGGTTAGTCTTAAAACTAGAGTAAAACTTAATTAGACAATTCAATAAAACTAGATACGCAACTACTTAATTTTACTGTTAAAGTCTTTGAACTTAAAATTAGAGGTTCACTGGCTTAGGCAATTACTTAATTCTACTGTTAAAGTCTTTGTACTTAAAATTAGAGGTTCACTGGCTTAGGCAATTACTTAATTCTACTGTTAAAGTCTTTGTAGTTAAAATTAGAGGTTCACTGGCTGACATTGTGGAAGGAATTATCATTAGAGTCAGAGGCACTTCCCTTTTTGGTGATGGCTGTCCAGGGTCCAGTGGCTGCGTTGTATGTAGAGTCCTCGCGTTCGCACTACGTATTCGTGTACCTCCGGATCGGGAGTAGGTGCAACGCGGCGATAATCAGAGGCATGGGCGGTCTCCGATGTTGATCTCCGAAGGGCGAAGATCAGTTACTTCCTTCTGGGATGGAAGTGTAGAATTCCCTCGTCGTCAGAGGACCTGGGCGGCCTCTCCAAGGAGCGAGAATAGGAACCTTCCTGGGCGGAAGGTTTCACCTGACTGTCTGTTCTGGGCGGACTACTGCAACCGACTTTTCCGTCCTGGGCGGACTCTTGCAACGACTCGTGCTTCCTCGGTGGAAGACTGTACCTGACTGTCTCCGAGAGCCCACTGTCCTTCTGTCTACCTGTCTACCTGTAGGTATTATCTTTTATCACCCGCATTGTTCAGCGGCCTTTGTTCCGTCGGGCGGCTCAATTCCTTTGAGGTGTTTATTGCCGTCCCATAAAATCACAAAGGAATTGCGGACTTTCCCAAAATAGCAGTTAAGATTATATTATTTTAGTTACGATTTTTCTAACAATAGGTTCGGCTAGCCTTTGTACTAAATTCATTTTATGGACGGTCTAATCTGGGAATTCCTATTATTTAAAATGCACATTTTAAATCTAAATATTTCGGTGAATTCGGTCATTTATTTTAGGTGATTACAAAAGGCTATATCAGACTTTACAAGTAGATTTAAGTAATTGCCTATCTAGTTTTATTGAAATTATTATGTCTAATTAAGAATAACTCTAGTTTTAAGACTAACCCCACGACTATCAAAATAAATTACGTGTAACTACTTAGATTGCTTTTCTGTTCCTAACCTTTTTGCGTTATTTCTAGAATTATACCCACTGCTCTACCCACCGTCATATCATGTTTATTTAAGTTAAGTAACATGCCAGGTAAGTATATTTAGAGGAATTAAAAAATAATGAAAAAAATAAAAGTAAGCAATATTTGTACAGCGCCCTTGAGGTGATTTTTCACAAAAGGCGGAGCTATACAAATTATTTATTATAAGATTGAGCGAATCCCTTTCGTCGGGACTCCATTAATATTTTATCTATGGATGTCTACATAATTATCTGAGTTTTTTTGTTTTATTTATTATCTGTTACTGTCAAATGTCAGAAATCTTTGGCGGAAATATTTCTTCCAAAAACTAAATGACTATTTCAACCCGTGGAGAGGAATATAACAATATACAGTCCTTACACAAACTACAAGGAAATATTTTTGTGATAAAAGAACGCCTTTAAAAATACAATGGACTCTGCTACTACCCAGCGTCGCAATGTTGAAAAACGATTGAAGAAACGCGCTTTTTGCGGCCACTACATGGAGCGACGACTAGTCGACGAGTACCAGGGATATCGTGACGTAATTTGGCTATCACCAGAAGAAACTGAACTAGCAGCAGATCTAGCATTGGCCAGTGAAACTTGTGGATTATTGTCTCCAAATGTTTTCTCGTCCTATTCTGCTTCACCGGTGCCCTCTCTCTGGGTTACCCTAAAAGACATTCCATTAGGATGTCACTGGTTTCAAATCACGTCTGTCACATTCACTGACAGAGAATTAACATTTAATCTAAAAAGCTTGCGTTCCTTTCCTGACGTAAAGTATGAGAAGCCGAAGCAAGTTTCTGTGGAGGATATTCACATATCTTTGGAAGGAATGATGCATTCGTGGAAACAAAACTTAATTTTTGGCTTGAAGAGTGTCAACGTTGACTCAATTTTTGGTATCTTCAAATTTTTGGTTATTTTGATTACTACCCTGTTTACTGGTTTGTTTAGTTTAATATTTTTCTTGGGAGATTTCAGTATAAAACTGGTACGAGAAGCATCCATCTTTGTCAACGCTAGCACTCCTGTAATGCTGGGTTGCATGGAGTTTATAAGTAAAATTATTGGCGGGTTTTACATTCTGTTAGCCATGCTGTGGCGAGGAACCACTTCTCGCCCACCCCAGCCGCCGCCTCGGCAGTTCGCACCCGCTATTGGGTTTAAACCCCACCGTCGATCATACCCGGATCAGGATAGATACTATGATTAACTTAAACCAAATTAATTAATTATGTTGGGTGTTGATGAGTAAAAATCAGTATGTACTGCTTTTAACGCGGGCTGGCTCTTTTGTGTTTGGTAAAATTATGTAGTGTTTGCTGGGTGAACTTGAATGCTTTTTTATAAATTAGATATTTAATCAATTTTTGACTGGCTAATTAACACTTTTTTAATGAATATTTTTAATTTTCAATCAATTTTTGCATTTATGAAAATGTTCCATTTCCACAATCCAACAATTTACATATATGTATATTGTATGTGTTTTATTTGTATTTAGGCTGCACTATGCAGCTTTTGTATCCACATTTCATAATTATTTGTTTTTCTTATTCCAATATCTAAAGTGTGTGGTGCAAAGGTTACTATTCATATTTTACTTCAAAATAATTGGAAGCAACATATGTGCAACGTGACTCACCCATATTATAATTTTATCACTTCATTGTGAGCTATTTTTTATTAATGTTTACGTTCATTTATCAAAACTTCCAACGCACTTGATTAACGATTATTATTAATTTAATGGCATATGTATTATTTGACAAAGTAAGCAGTGACAAAGCACCAAAGGAAAAATATTGACGTAATCTTAAACTAGATATTATATTATAATTTTATTCGGTATTACCGGGTAATATTGAAACCTGTTTGTGTTTGTATTAATGTATTTTTATGTTGTTTTTGTAATGAATATACAAATATATTTTGTATCGATGAATTTGTAAATAAAATTATGTAAAATATATTTTACTTCCTGCCTGTTTTATTCATATATCGCCGGCCAAGGACCAGAAAGACAGTACATGAAATTGGCCATTTCATGATAAGCGGTATTACTGTTTGATGAAGAACTTCTAAATTAATTTCCCTATCTGTCCAGAATATTTTGAAGATGCGCCTATAGCGTACATTCAGTTAGGCAAAAGTCACCAACATGGACTCGAGATTAAATTGCAATTATATTTAGAAATTCATGTGTCATCATGGATGATATTTTCCACTTTCCAAGTTGCATTTTTAAAGAATAAGGATGAAAAAAACTAAAGTTTAACAGCTCTGTTCTAATCTATAAATAAATAAATAATAATCTTCAGTTATAGGCGCAAACACATTTCTTTAATTTTTAATCATTGAAGATAATATTAACAATTCTCAAAATGAAACTGAAAAGACACAAAAAGAAAAAGATAATGGTGGCAGCTGGGACCAATGATTAAAAATACAGGCGGACCTCGGCTTTCGCACATTCGACTTTAACACAATTCGCTATTTCGCACATTTTTGAAAAATACTTTTTTTTTGGCGATAATGTAAAAATGTTTTGTTTCTGCAGTTGTTTCCCTGTCGCACTATGAAATGCATATGAACCAGGTCTGTACTGTGAAAAGTGTTACGTTCTGTTCACACATATGCATTAACATACGAGCGCGAGCGAGTCCGAACGCATGCGTTTGTATGTACTAATTTGTACACACTCCCATCTGATCTCGACAGGTTTAGTCAGGAGAGTGGTATATCTATGGGTTTAGTCTTGCATCAGCGCACGTACTGTTTGCATTGTTCTGCGAGTTTTATTTCAAATATTTCGTACCCGTTTTAACATAAGTGAGAAACGAAGAAACTGCGAAGTAGATATGGCTAAAAAAAAAATCAAGAACCCACAAGCTTCATACAATCGAAACGAAGATGGATATAATAAAACGCTCTGAAAATGGAGTCTTATGCTTCAATCGGCCGTTCGTGTGATATAAACCGGTCTACGATATGTTAGATATTAAAGAATAAAAATAAAATGAAAGAATATGTAAAAAAAATTGGAAATATATCATCAAAAAATGCTTCCAAAAGGCACGGCATAGTGATGGATGAAATGGAGAAATCTTTGTGTTATTGGATAAGTAATCAAAATCAAGAAAACATCCCTCTGAGTACTTCAATGATTCAAGCTAAGGCTCTTAGTTTGCATAAAGATTGTAAGGCTAGACTAAACGAAGATTCTAACACAGTGTTTCATGCAAGTAACAGCTGGTTTTCAAATTTTAAAACAAGGTGTTCTTTACAAAATATTAAATTCACTGAAGAATCAGCTGCAAAAGACTTTATTTCGTCATTGTCCAAAATTATTAAAAATGGAGAATATACCTCTAGTCAAATATTCAATGTAGATGAGACTGGTTTAGGGGTGGGTAGGAATCTCTTTTTATTTTCAGTGTATTTTTCTGCTTCATATTTTATTTGAGAACCAGGAGAATAAAATGAAAATTTAGTAGGATTTAAAAGAAAAATGAAATGTATCTAAAAACAGTCAAACAGGTGCTGACATTGAGTGCAATGATATTTACATTCTAATATTATACCTGGCTATAAATGTAATGATACCGTCTTTATAGGGCCTTCGTTTTCAATAAAAAAAAAAATATAAATGATTGTCGCCATATTTTTTTATTGAAAACGAAGATAAACCAAACGGAATAGAGATTGCATGAATAGAGATTCAATTTAATACCATTCGACTTAAACATTATTTTGGAAGAAGATGCCTAATCGTACATTCTTATCAAAGGACGAATCAATTGCCCCAGGTCATAAACCTTCTAAAAACCGATTGACATTGCTTCTTGGTGGAAATTTAGCTGGTGATGATAGTGAAGATGTTAATGAGATGATTGAATCTCATTCTGAACCCTTGACTAATGAATTTTTATTGGACCGACAAGAGAACGAAAATAGTATAGAAATAGAAAGTGAGGAAGAAGAACCAGAAGAAATCATCAAGACCTTAACAATAAAAAACATGAATGAAGCTTTTACGCATCTCGAGACATTTTTGAATATTATGGAAGAATGTGATCCCAATGGAGAACGCATATCTCAAGTGCGTAGGGCGATCCATAATAGTACTGCATATTACAGAACTCTCTATGAAGAAAAGAAAAAAAGTAGTAAAATACAACTAACCTTTGACAAGTTTATTAAGAGAATATAATTTTTATTTAATATGTACTTCGTTACTAATTTTTGATAAATAAAAATTTTAAAGTACAATTTTTGGTGTTTTTTTTTTTTTTACATTCCTCTACTTTCGAACATTTAACTTTCGCATTCATTTTCAGGAACCAATCATGTGCGAAAGTCGAGGTCCGCCTGTATATTACAATGAGGTTTTTAAGCTTCAATAAGTTGTTCAAAAAAATAAATTAAATTGATCCTAGACTTGCAGAAAAAGTCAACAGATGTCCCAAATAATTAAAAATCTGATAGGTATATCCGAGACACTATCTAAAAATGTTACAAATAAATCCGGGTATAATCTTGTAGTCGTGATAAAAAGGTAGCAGCCAAAAATATATGGGAATTAATTGAAGATGATACTTAGAAATCGAAGTATGATAACGATAAAAATGACAGGACGGATTGGGGTAGCCGTAGCACAATGGATTAAAGCACAAGGTCCCGGATAGACCATGAGGTCCTGGGTTTGTGTCCCAGCTGTCACCATTATTTTTTTCTTTCTGTGTCTTTTTGGTTTCATTTTGAGAGTTATTAATATTATCTGCAATGATTAAAAATATATTACAATGAGGTTTTCAATAAGTTATTAAAAAAAATTAACATTTCTTTAATCTTAAAATATGTATATAAATTATGTATTCAATTTGGGAGGCGAGTATGGGTACCTGGAACCATTAATTGGATAACCAACACCACTGCCATAGGTTACCCCAAGTGATTCCGTTTGGTGACTTGGGAGGGGTGTCCGGGTTCATGGGGTGAGGTTGGTCCAGGTCTTGGCGGCGGATGCATTCGCCTACCAACTGCATAATGGGCTAGATCGGAGAGGCCATTTGAAGCCTCACCCATTGCCTTGCATCGCAGTGGGAGGGATGGATTAATGAATCTGTCACTCTTGAACACACTGACCCGAGATTCCTACCCACCACTCATACCTTTTTCCTTCCCAGAACTTCTTCTCCTCCCTTTCCTTAAAAAGACCCTTCACACAACATCTCGAAAGATGACAGGCCCTGAGGGAAATTATTTTCATTGGGGCCTCCTGTGTGGAATTAATGTTAAAAAAAAAACACTTCAAATTATCTGTTGAAAACTGAATGCACTCTTTGAGAACAAATTAGCTTGGGTGTGAAATGGCAAATGGATTAAAGGTTGATTCACATATACCGGCGCCGTGCGTTGCAGACACATAGCGTAGCAGACACGGCATAGATGCGAATTTTCATATTACGACGCCGTTCACAGACAAACTAGTTTGATGAACTGAGCATTAGCGTCCACCCGCGTATAACATGTTTCAGGATTTCTCTGTGGAAGAACTAGCCTTAATAGCTGTATTGATATGGCAAATATTCTTGTTGGAGCATGTTCACGAGTGAATGCTCAAGTCAGCCACCACCATAAGCCAGTGGTTCCCAAACTTTTTCAATTCGCGGAGCCCTTGCTAAATCCAGACTTTCCAAAGGCTCCCTATGGAGTCAATTTTTAAATCGAGCGATACTTAAATTTAAAAGCACTGATATAAGCAATTAATTTTGTCATCTGCCACACGGCCCAGGTAACATATGTAAATCGACCTTAATTCTTCGTTATTAACTGTCACAATAATCTGTAATTAAGGGATTTGTTTCTGATTTTGTTAATTGGTGTAATGATGTAATTAATAGGATATGGTTCTTTTTAGAGTAACCCACACAAGAGACCATGATGGAAATAATTTCCCCAAGGCCTATATCATCTCTGGGGATGCTGTGTGGAGGGTCTTTTAGAGGATAGGAAGGAGTGAACTTGGGTCTTGATGAGACCCATGTTGTAGGATGGAGGAAACACATAGGCCGGCAGATCATTTCACAGCCGAGCTGTTGAACACAAGAACGAGTCGCAGAGGCGACCCGTTCTCATGTGACAAATGTCAACCGTGTGCAAATGTTGGGCGCGCATTTGGCGTGTTTCCCGACTATGCACCGGTGCCGAAGGGATCAACGACGCTAGTTCCTCAGAGCATCTTCCATTAAAATACCAGTAGAACAAGGACAGCATTCCCACCTGACGTCTGTGCTCCAAAGATTGCAGTTCGTTTGTTAAGATAGGCGAATCTATCAAACGGACCGCCCGTTTCTGCACAGAAATACTACATAAATGACCACATACTTTCAGATAAGACAATTTTCACATATTTTATGATTTACATGAATTTTCAAATTATGTGCATAAATATAGTGCATTTTAGTCAACTGAATTAGGTGAATTATTATTTATAAGGTATTTGGAAAATGTAAATTAGAAATTAAAATACAGAAATCCATAGAATTTTTTTGCGATTTATTGCTTCGATTGAATCTTGAATTGCACAATACTTTTACAAGAATCTATTGTGTGAAGTGTGGAGTACCATTAAATACAATAACCAGAAAGAAAAGTAGTTTACAGTTTTGCCTTTTATTGGTAGGAAAAATATTTCTCATTACATTTGATAAATTAAAGTTTCCAAAAACATAACTAAAAATAGATCAAAAACAATGGAAATAAAAACAATCCTATACCGACAATATGCAATAAATGGTTTTATATTTCGAACGACGAGGCTACGGTCTTCAAAAAGCCAAGGTGGCCGACAGTGTGTGTTCCGCGACTAGTTGGTGGAAGTTGGCACAGGTCTAGACCTGACGCAGACCGATGACCCCGCAGGCGATGCGGGCACCGGCATTCCCAGTTGTCTTGCTAAGCTCGTGGCCGCCCTGGCCAAGGTCATCAGGATCCGCGTGGACCACGAGGGTGCGCCCAATGATATTCAAGTCTCCCTGGAAGTAAAAAAAAAGTGTTTCTGATTTACAAAGGACCTTACAAATCCTGGACCCCATACAAGTCAATGAAATTGAAGAAAGAATTTGAATGCTTGAAAATTTCACCTGTAGGAAATTTTTTAACTTACTGGGGGCATACAGACAAGCCCAAAACACGCTTCTACTCGTATTGGTGTATGTCTATTGTATAACATAAAAGTTATTATTATTTAACCTTTTTGAACGTCGAATTTCATTATACCTAGTTAAATATGTACGTAGGATACATTGAATATGTAATTTAACCCAAAGGTAGCATCTGGAATCAAGATATTGTAATTTATTTAATTTTCATCCACAAAATCATTTATGTATGACAAATTTACAGGGTTGAACATTTTACATACAGTAAGTAGAGTCAACGCAACTTTATAATATCCTCGAGTGAGATATGGATCATATTTTCTTTGCTCAATAAACATACTATGTAATCAAATTTATTTTCGGGTGCCGGTTTAAAAAAAACTCCATACACACAACAAGATATTTGGTATATATATATGCTATTCGCCATAATAATGTGCGTATTAATTTCGATGGTCCCAATGAACAATATCAAATGTTAATTGGTAACTGTGCATAAGAGCTGTTTATAGTAGACATAGGGGACATCTCGTGACACATCCAATCCGATTCTCAATTTAACACAGAATTAAATCTTTATTTCTTAGCTTAGTCCTTGCAACTCTATGATTATTTAATGTGTGGCACCATAATTAAGGCACGGATACAATAGGCGTCATCACAAAGTCACCGGTGATATTGTGCAGTGTGCAAGACTTCATATATTGCATAGAATTCCGTGCCGCAATCCAAAAAAACCATTCGTCATCGTATATTCGCTCTCGCAGCCCGTATTATGTGATTGAAGGAATTAAGAAATGCATTCTGTATTCAGTTCTGACATCGTATTCACTACTTCTCTGGTCTGTCGATAACGAATCTGTCAGTACTTAGCCCGTCGGGCGCAAGTTAGTCAAGTTACCGTGGGATACCGGTCAGAAGTTTCTAATTCATTCCTCGATGCCCGCGGCAATTCCGTTTGTGTTAGTTCCAACCGATGGGAATTTCCGTATTAATCCTTACTTGGTGGGGTGCATCTTTGTTTGACTCATCATATTGTCTTTAAAAATGAAACCATTATTTATTACATTGAGGTTTATACACATTTTTCATGTTATTTATTATCTAGTTGAGTAAGATTGCCATTTCCATTTTTATTTTATTTTTAAATATGTTATTTCCAATACAAGTGCAATTTGCAATGCGAAAAAATCCCCCGTTTCCATTTATTTATTGTGTTTTTTATTATTAGATTTATTTTAAGAATTAAATGAAGAAATTCACAAGACTATGTGAATCAGACTGAATCGATTCACAATGAATCTGCCCATGTCTAGTTTATAGTTTAATTTTTTGCATGTCTAAAGTTCTGTATCTACAATTTTATTAATTTTGAGAGCAAGAAATATATATAACAATATTTTTACATGTCGCATAAACTCTTACTCATTAACACATACAGTAAAGTCGGCATATATAAGTTTACCACATAAGTTTTTTTCTAGTCCCTTGAAAAACCTTATTTATTTATACTGGTTTTTTTTTTACAAGTGTTCTTACTTACGTGTGAAGAATCCAGTTACAAAAACTCGGTTAGGATACATAATACATAAAATTACAAAAACTCAGTCAAAGGATATTTATAAGAAATATATTATCTTAAAAGAGCGTTCACGGGGGCATTACATAGATGCATTATTCTTGTATAAAATAGTTTACAATAAAATCGAATGCCCGGAGTTGCTAAATTAAGATTCAGTTTAATGTACCTGCGCGCTCCACACACTTTGTGACCTATTCAAGGTGGATCAATGTAAAACAAATTGTGAATAAAATTCGTTTGAATAGACTTTGTAATAATTACAACAATATAATATCAAAACTGGACATTTTTAATTGCGAGCTGAATAAATATAATAACTCTATGAAATAATGTTTTTCTGATGTATCACTAATGACTTTTTGTTTTATATAATTACATAAATTTCATTTGTTTATATTTTCATATCTTGTCTTATCAGAGGTAAAGTCACAAGAAGAAAATCCAAAATGATTGTATTTTTTTTATACTACACATCAGTGGGGTGCAGTGCTCTATGATCAAAGGTAGGCTGTGTGTACTTTTTCAAGTTCGGGTATGAATGGCACATTGAATATTTGTACAATTTACAATTTTAACGATAAAAGTACAATTTACAATTTTAACGATAAAAGTACAATTTACAATTTTAACGATAAAAGTACAATTTTATTAACTTCTTCTGCTGATTTATATGGCCACATGAATAAATGCATACAAGTTCATCACTAAATTCATGCAAAAAATACATTTTGAAAAGATTTTTTTTCTATAATTTCTACCGATGTTTAATTTTTCTTAGGGTAGACACAGCTTTTCAGCCTTTGTGGACTACAAGTCACTGCTACGCGTGTACAAACTGATAAAATGTAAACCATCAATTTTAAAAAATTAATAAATAATCAATCACTTCAGCAAGTAAATAAAAAATACCTGCAGAGAAATCTGGCTGTCCTTGATGTCGACCTTGGTGACCCCCTTGTCCTCCGAGGCGACCACATTGCCGAGGTCCCCGGCGTGGCGTTCCGCTGCTTCGGGGGCTCCGTGGGTCTTCTTGAAAGGGTTGAAATGGGGCCCGGCTGAGGTGCAGCCGTTGGTGTTGTCCCCAAACTCGTGGACATGGAAGCCGTGGTTACCCTATAAGAATGGTGTTATATATATATATTAAAAATTCATCTTTTTTTACTTTAATTTTTTAGGAATTACCCTTACAATATTGTGATTAAATCAGTGTACAACTTTGTTCCATTTGTTTATCTGGAACCGGACCAGTGTAACTGTATTTTTTTTTAAAAAGACTTGCATTCCCGGGTTATGAATATCCTGACATCATTGAATTCCCCATACTACCATCATTGTAAACGGAAAACGTTGCTTTAGCAATAATGAAAGACTTAGTCAGCCGAGGAGTAAACCATAAACGCCCCTAACTCTGCTACAAACATTATTATACCAATGAATTCAATAAATTATACATGGAAGCCATTTTTAAGTGGCGTTGATACCCAGTAATATCACTTATTCATTATCAATCAATTGAGTTTCTCCAGACAAAAGATTTGCATATTATAATAGGGGTGTTTGAACAACATGGGGCTTTAAATTATGACAATTTAAGCTAATAAATGTGTGGCTATATCCAGGAGGAAACCGATTAGAGGGAGAGAGTTATGTTGAATGTGAAACTGTAATACTAATATATACCACCCACACGTATATTAACCTCTTGAAAGCCGGATTTTCGGCCGAGAAATCGCTAAAAACGGGAGCGTTTACCGCAACGTGCGCCAGCTGAATGTAATTTCGTAATTACCGACATGTTTCTTCGCAAAATGAAATTTTTGTAAATGGGACCACCTCACCAGATGTGTAATGTATTTATAAAAATTGTATGTCATAATATATTATGTCCCCAGAATAGCGTCATGTATTTAGAGAAATGATTGTTTTTCCGTCTCATATTAGAAAAAAAAGAAATACGAAAATATTTTTTCAAGTTTTACTATATTTTCCATAAAGTTAAATAAATAACTTTCACAATTAAAAAATTAAATAATACAAGATTTTTCTGGAAACATTTTTTTTTTCAGTTGAGTTGCTTGCGTGTGACAAACGAGAATATTTTAAACGTAGTATGATTCATTTGCCAACCGAATAAAATTTATTTATGAATTGTTTTTTTTTTTACACACAAGTCTTGAAGAGACCCATGTTGTACTAATTTTAAACTAAGTTATTTAACGCTCAAAATCCAATGAGAATGTGACCATTTCAAATCGGCTCCACAGTGGGCGTTTGCGTTAATGGAATATTGTGGATGCTCCATAATGCTCATTATTGTACCGCAGATTAACACATTGATTGCTACGTATTTTCAAGTAAATCCACTGGATGCTGCAAATTACGTCTAATTAATATACAGAATAAAACTGATACAAATATACTTTTTCCTAAAATAATACTTACAATTTCTTTATACACGTGTCAGACATTCATAAACATCCACAACAGTCAAATGACAAGCCGGCCGGCACACCGGATGCGAAACGAATAACATGCTAATTTACGTGAAGTTTCCTTATAATTTACAGTGCATATAATCCGTACGTACGAGGCGCGTACTCAGCACCAACTGAAATGTCGTAATATGCGCTAGACGCGTATTCAGCAATCAATGCGTTAAGCAAAATAAAACCACAATAATAAAAATAAATAATAATTACTTATGGTGTCACTAATAATAATTCTTAACCTATGAGTGATAAATAAAAATAATAAGATACCTTAGTTAACCCCTCCACTGATCCGGTGACTACCACAGGTTTATCAGCACTCTAAGGAAAAAACAAAATACAATTATTATCATTATTAACACACTGATAAAAGGGTAATTGGTACTTGTATGTCGCGCTCTCTGCAATTTAACAGTTATCTAAGAAAAAAACGTATAAGCACCATGAAAAACGTATATTTAAGTATAAAACAATGTGAATTGTTTGCACAATCATTAAAATAAATAAATGTACAAGTATTTCAACAGAAAATCATTTTGTTCCAAGGATGATTTTCTTTTGATATCTTTACAAATAGGACATGCATCAAAGCATGTTTCACTATAATACAAAGAAAACATGGGAAAATAAAGTAATGATGGCCTTGAACGTCAAAGGGCAGGAAATCTTAAAATAGTAAGTACCTCAATGAGAAGTTAATTCTACTAATTAATGTAATTAACGTATTGTTGTATGCAATAATAATAATACAGATATTTTTGTAATGACAGTAACCTATACTAATATAATGTCAAACATTAGAGAAAACAAAAAACCATAAATTAAATCAAATATGATTTAAACCGGCAATAAATAGCTGATTACGAGTTTGTATGGTTGCATTTATAAACACATAATAAGTAATTGCGTAATAAAAGAAAACTTACCTCCTGTTCAAAGAAAATAGTGCCGGAAACATCACCCTTCAGAACGCAAACTGCTTTGGTAACCATGTTTTGTGGAGGAACGTACTTTGCGCTTTACTTCGAGGTTCGACGACGAATGACTTGCGAAATGCGAAAGAGGTGATAAGACCAGCCTCAGCCTATCGAGGAAAAAAATTGTAATGAATAAATAATATTATGTACAGCCGGCACCACAGCGATCAAAGATCAACTAACCGCACGCATACGTCACATACACCACACTAATGTAATTTTATACTTTAGTATTGAGAGTGTGGTCCGTACAGTATTCTATTATATTTAAATTACACTATCGCATCTCTTCGAGCGTTAAAAACCGGTGAAAAGTACTTCACCTCTGTAAAACAGTAATTCTATCGCAGTACACCTATATATTTTTAAAATTAGACGGCAAAGTACCTTTTTCAATAAAAATTAATAATAAAAAAATAAAATGAAGCATAGATATCGTACAAGTTTCTGGAATTTTCTATGGTTTGTGTTTTCTTTTTAAAAAAATAGTTTTTTACCACAAAACACACGAATGGGTTTTTTTTTTTTTTTTTGATTTTACGGATTCTTTCGTAATCCTCTAACTAGCTGGGGCTTATACAAATACCCCTCATGTGTTCTGGCTAACTAGTACTCCGGCCACTTTGGCCTTATTACTATTACCATCTGATGGTTTTATTTAAATTGACTGAATTTATTAATTACATTTCGTGACTTTTAGGGAAAAGATCTTAACTGGATAAAAAACCCTAAACAGGGTAGTTGTGAATGGTACATATATATGTACGGGAGGCTAGAAATTGAAACAAAAAGCGGGAAATAAAAACAATCAGGAAGCAAGAAATTAAAACCAACGCTCAATCCATTCCATTATTCCTATCCTATCTATTCTACATTTCCATGTTGGCTCTAAGTTGTCATGTATACCGCCTAATTAAATTCTGTCCTTCTCATCATTAGAGCATGTGCTCCAAATTCTAGCTTAATCAGTGACCCCTGGACCGTGGCGTTCTGGTGGGACTCTATACTTAGTGCACTCTTACTTTAGTCTCTTATTACAATGTTTCTTAGTAATTTTTTTTTAAATAAATTATTTTTAAATTACTACATATTACGTATTTATTTAATATTTTCCTCATTCCATCTTTCTATTCACATTTATGAACACCGTTTGTGTAAAGTAAAAATATGTAGATAGAGAAACATTTTTGTAGAATGTAAATGTTTTTATTTTATATAGATATAACCTTACCCGAAAATTTTGAGTTTTGAATAACAAGCTCCCATTAGACAAACCACAAAAAGAAGTTTATAATGACTTTTTTGCATTTTATTTTTTCTTTTGTGAAATGTAAATAAAAACAAAAAAACGTCTTCAATAATGGTAAATTCAATTCGTGGCATCATTTTTAATTAAATGATACAAAATATTTGCTTGGACCTTTATGCCTATGAGCCATATTCGTGTTGCCATTTAAAACCTTGTGAACGACTACAGCGCCTTCAATTTTTGTCTAACTTCAAATGTCAGACTTGTACAGTAGAGTGAAAGTATATTTTTTCGGAAAGCTCAGGAATTAATTATATATTATAAAATAAGTACACAAAATAAATGGATTAATTTTTTTATTGTAAGACTAGTGCATTATTTTTACTATTGAAATTGTCTCAATTTTTTTTTGGTTTCTGTCATAAACATCTTTTAAAACGTAGTAAAAAAACGTTTATTTATAAACACATTGTTTGTTTATTTTACATTAATTCATCGTCTTATACAAACTTTTCTGTTATTCTGACGGTTGACGTGACCCAACTCAAGGTTTATTTATTATTTATTAAGGTTTTATTGGTTGCTAAGAATACGGACAGACATTGTATTATTATTTAATAATAATATTTTTTTGTTTAATTTCTAATGCATTACAAATATATTTTATTTAATGCGTATGAGAAATTACACGTACCTACTTAATATTTATAAGACAAAAATATTTTGCAAATTTTTAAGTACAAATAAAAGAAATATACAAAAAAAATTAGATATATTTAAAAAAAAAAATTATAAATTCAGGCAGTGGTGAAGATCGCGTCAATGAGAAGAGATTCTTTCGAGAATCAATAGAATTTCCCTTTTGAATCTCCCCTCAGTGACGCAAAATATGTCGATATCCTGTGAGATTTATAATGTATGAAGGTCTATACCTCTCTTTAGAATACCTTTGTGCAGTAGTGGTGGGCGAAGCGGCTCGGTTTAGTGAACCGGATCACTAAATCAGCTCTTTGAATTGTACCGGTTTGGTGATCCGGCTCGATTGAACCGCGTCCCCCCATACCACGCCCTCATTGCCCTCTACCTCGCTCCCTTGGCCCTCCTAAAGACGTCCTTAACGCGTTCATTGCTAACTAAAATTCGTACATATTAATGCCATGCTGAGAACATTTGACTGAAAGGTCGTATAGCATAATATAAGCATAATATTGTATAGACATCATAATTTACTGTTTTTTTCAGAAATAAAACAAGAAAGAAGAATATGTAATGTTTTACGTATTATATTATTTGGTATATTTATTACCAAATAATATAATACGTAAATGGAACAGACGGCGCAACGCGCGAGGCGCGTTGCGCACATGCCGGTCAAATTACTGTCAACGCGTGACGCGCGGTGTCAGCAATGAACGTGTTAAGACGCTCTTACACGATACTTTTTTCGTCCAGTTTTCATGTGGATTTCCTTTACAGGGAACTGATTTATTGATCCGGCTCACTAAACCAAGTCGCTTCGCCCACCACTATTGTGCAGATATTTGACATAGTGTTGACATATAAAAAAAATAATCTCCCGATTAAACTGACAGTTCGGTTGACAGGCTGAAACGAAATGATACTAATTTCAAAACACCGCTAACGGGACGAACGGCGGGTCTCAGTAACAGTATTGTTTTGATATGTTGTGATTGATGACATTAATAAATAACTACTTTATACTGTTTTAAAAACATAACGTGTGATTAAAACTTGTTCAACTGCTATCTGGGCATACATCCCGCGAGAAACCACGAGGTTAATAGTAATGATAATGGAGGCCCTGAATGTAAGTACGGTTACTCGCGGCATGGCGTTTTTTTTTAAATCTAATATATTTTGTATGTGAAAAGAAAAACGTTAGTCCTTACTTTATTATTACAAAAGTTAAAACATATTAAATTGTGAAGAAATACGGTTTACTTGAGTAATATTTGAACTAATTACTGCATTTAAAAGATAAAATAACTTAATTATAAATGATTTTAAAGTTGATTGGCTGGATTAGTTAATGGTAAGGTAATATTTTGTAGGTATAAAAAAATATCTAATAGTATCTGAAGATATAAAATTTGGTATTCTTTAATTGCCCTTAAATAACAAATGGATTCGCCGATAAATTCGGCATTAAATATGCATATAAGCACGTATTTCTTAATACGCACAAAATTAAGGAAAAACTATTTCAGTCAACGGAGAAGCAAAATCACGCAGGTTAATTAATTTAAAGCTTGTAAAGTTTCATGTTTTTGTATGGCTTTTAGGTTAGTTTTTTTTTATTTATGAAAAAAAAACAACAAGAAAAATGCGTGCTTATATGCATATTTACCAAATATCCAAAAGAAAATTAAATGTTTTTTTCTACTAAAGATGGTGAAAACATAAAATACTGATAAAATGCACATTACCTAACAAAAATAATTGTTACCTTTGTTGAATATTTAATGTTTCAGTTAAAATATATCTTAGGAAACCTCGTAAAGTCCTATTTTTATCTCACATCTATCCAGGATGTAATTAAAAAAGTAATTTTTTATGCCTTCTTTTGTTTGCAGAAATCTATGCCTTCCCCACAATTTTGCCCCCTTTGTGCCAAAAAGGGGAAAAAAACAAAAATACTGCCTGTCTCTATAAACCCCTCTGTGGGGGTTAAAATGTGCATTTCAGTGAAATGCACCTATCCATTTGGCGAGTATGTTATAACAGAGCTTCCACCACCCTCCAGCCAGGAACTGTCCGGTATAATTCAAGAAGTATTGGAAGAAAATAAAGGAATCACCGATGAAGATATTATTTCTTCTGTGGAAAACAGACGAATACTAAACATGGATGAAAATATTTCTTTCCCATATATTGATGATAGTTTTATTTTACAACAGTTAAACCAGCACTTGGATGCAGGAATCTCTGAATATCCAAATACTAATCATTTGGTCGACAATGAAACATTGGCTTGTGACACAAGTCATTTATTAACTAATGCTGTGGAAGAAATTAGCATTTCAACCGAATTTGATCAACTGACACAAAAGCCTTTTGTCCCAAAAAACATGATTGTCGTGAATATGCCAAAGAAAGAGAAAACTTTTCAAGAAATGAATGTAGAAATCTCTGAATTCCCAAATACTTCTAATTTAGTTGATAGTGAAACATCAAGTTGCGACACAGGTAATTTATTAGCTCATAATAAAGAACACATTAGCATTTCAACCGAATCTGATAAACTGCTACAAAAACCAATTGACCAAAAAATTACCATTGGTGTAAATATGCCGTGTAAAGATAAAGCCATCCAGAATATGGACACAGAAATCTCTGAATTCTCAAATACTAATCATTTGGTAGACAGTGAAACATTAGCTTGCAACATGGAACATTTACTAAATAATACTATTGAAGAAAATAGCATTTCAACTGAACTTCACCAACCGACACAAAAAACCTTCGACCACAAAACCTCCGTTGCTGTGAATATGCGAAAAAAAAGAAAAGCCCCAGTTTTGACATCGCAAAATAAACCGTTTAAGGAAAATGGAGAGCCAGATTTTTTGAATAAAATTACTATACAATACATGGGAAATGTTTCAAAACTTGTTGATTTCATAAAACCTCTCACGGAAACTCCATCGGAAAGTGGTAATGCTCAGCCCTCAGAAGGTGGCAAAACAGAACAAAAAAAACTTCAGAACATAGCGATGACGAAGAATGTCCAGTCAATTACAGAGATTATCCAGCCGATTGAAAAGGTTGTTCAGCCCGTTACAGAGATTGTCCAGCCCACTGGAGAGGTTGCCCAGTCAATAGAAATGGTTTCCCAACCATTTTCAATTGTTCAGAATGTTGAAAAGGCTGCCGAGCCAATTGAAAAGGTGGTCCAGTCACGGGAAAGGGTTATTTTGACAAAGGCAAAAGCTGCTCAATTAAAGGAAAAAGTGAATGTTTTGAAAAAAAATAAAAAGTCTCAAAGTAAATCAAATCTTGACACATCCACCGAAGAAACCGATTCTGACTTAGAGATAGTTGAAATGCCAAAAAAAGTGCCAAATAGAAATAAGAAATTTGAATCTAATTTAAAGCTATTATCACTATCACGTAGACACACTGTCCTAAAGAGATCTCCTCGAGTGTCCTCAGGCCTACCTACTAGGTTTTTGTAAGTTATTGATGAGATAATTGACTCTGTAATTTTTTAGTATATATTCTATTGCATTCCTGCATTTTGGAAGTGAAATGTAATATGAATTACATTTGAATCATTTTGTAACCGAGTGTAATGTGTTTGACCCATTTTTATGTTGATATCTAATAGGGCCTTGATGCCCTATAACAAATCAAGGGGCTTGTCTGTAGAGAAAATTCATTATTTTGAAAAAAAATAATTCTTTATATGATTTTTTTTAGATTGGTAAGTGGTGTTTAAGAAAGATTAAACCTCTTTCGAGTTTTTTGAAATTAAAAAAGAAGTTATAAAACCTAAGTTTTATAATTTATTAAAATATCAAACCTGTTATAGGTTTTAGTCTTTAGCTCAAACATGACATTCTAATCCAAAATAAGTGTTTTAGATTTTTACATATTTAATAATGATAATTTTTCTGAAGGCTGGGTCTCGTTTTGCAGTAGCTAATTCGGGTCTTCGTTATCAGCGTTTTGCAAAATACAAAAAATCTGAGCATTGGGGCTTGCTTGGATGCCTCGGACCCTTGTTTGAGAAGCACTGGCATTGAGTATGAATTTACAGGGTGATAAATTATTATTGTGATCTTACCAAACAACAAATTTAAACATACAAGTTAAATTATGTATCAAGTTATCTAATAAAATAAATAAATGATGAACTGTTTATTTTACACATATTTTCAATTAATACTTTGGCTCCATAATATAACATATTATAAGTCAATAACTCGCTTTGCGGACCTCAAGAGTCAACTAGACATTGGATAATATTGGCTATCAAAATAGTGAAATATGCACTAACAATGCTAAAAGCATATGATAAAATCGGGAATATGTCTTTTGGAATTAGTTATTTGAGAAATTTTCGATTTTTATGAAGGAAAAAAAGGGTTTCTCAAAATATGTGTATCATTCTTGTTTTTTAGTGAAAAAATTTCCTGTTCCTAAGAATATACAAGAATATAGGCTATTTATAATTTGAACAGCTCGTATTTTGAGGAATTTTATGGCCAAAATAAGCATTATTTCCAGAAAAAGATTTAAATATGTACTAATGACTAAAAAGGGTCAAATATACACTAACAATTGAAAAGGCTCTAAGATGCATAATGCTAAGTTTGCACGACCTTATGAGTCTCTCACACAACTGGTTTGCCTGATACTGACTAAAGCCACCTCGTCGAAAGGTTCGACCATCTGGTCATCCTTTTCTTAAGTCAAGCCTACCAACTTTAGGAAAAGACGGCTGAATGTTCAAACCTTTCGACGCGCTGACTTTACTCAGTATCAGGCAAACCAATTGTGTGTGAGAGACCCATTAGTACTTGTTATTACTACTTATCATGTAATAATACTAAGTTGCTTAGTGACAAGTAATTGTTTAGATGCTGGTGTTAGAAAAGGGTATTACTAGCAATACATCCGTTCGGAATGGATTATTACGCCGCCGCCTTGTTTTGAGAAATTTGTTCAAACATTATTTTACCATCGATGAAAGAAAAACAAAAAGAAACAAAAACGATTGTGGACAAAACAGTAGTTTCTGCGAAGAGTTGTATTGTTAATTTACCAACAACCGAAGGCCAAAATGTTTATGAGAATGACAACTGATCAGTTTAATGTTTTGCTACAAAAAGTTATATCCGTGATTCAACAAACTAAACATTAGCCGTGGCTGTTCACACGACTTGGCAAGCGACAAGTACTTAGTAGAATTGTGGTGGGGGTAGCTGCTTGTCACTTAGTAAATAAGGCGGCCTCCTATTCAATTGCACTTGCCAGATTTACTAATGCTTGTTTACAAGTGCGAGTAACAAGTACTAATGATAAGTACTACGCTCGTGTAAATTGGACATTATGCATATGCAATTATGCAAATGCATATAATCCGATGTCTAGTCGTAACTATTGTTTTTACAATGGTCCTACGCTCAATCATCATCACGGCACTATATCCCAAGGTGGGATTTAGGCTCTTCCACAAATGATCTTCATTGGCTGTGGTTCCTCACCTTTGGTCTCCAGTCCTCAGTCCTTCCCATCCTGCTCCAATCCTCTTGCACACAGTCTTCTCCACCTCTTCTCCACCTCTTTCTCGTTCTGCCCAGGGGTCATTTCCACTGGGGCACCCGCACAGTCATATTGTTTAGCGTTCTTTCATCTGTCCAGCCCGCACAGTCTTTGAAACCTATAGAAGTTTTTAAATTAAAATTATATATATTTGAATACATGTTTATAAATTTATGTGTATTGTAAATATAGCAAAAATCCTACGTAGGCAAGGCCAGTGCTTGGTGTACTTGGTATTAGTTAGTAGCAGTAAAAAAAAAGAGTTTCTTTTTTCATGGAATTATTTTTTTATATTTGTTTATATATATTTACGCATATACATACATATATATCTATATTCCTTATCTATAACATTACAAGTTTATAAATTAAGCGAGTTTTTACTTAAAAATAATAACTGTATAATACAAATAAGATTTTAAAAGAAAACCAGATAAAATGAAATATAAAAACTTTGCTTTTTTATTTCAATAATTTTTTTGTTGAAAGAAAAAACCATATTTGTATTAATACATGGATGTTGAAGGTAAGTTAAATAAAAATTGTAAGTTAAATAAGAAAAAGAAAATGAAAAATGAAAAGAAAATGGGGAAAATATACAAAAGGTTGATATCTTTGGTTTTAATCCAGTTTTTTATAATATTTTTGTATGTGTTTAAAGATATAAGAATATTACAATTGTTTCATGCTCGATAAGATTTTAGAGTTTTTGTGATCAAACATCCTGAAAATAGGATGGAAGCTGTGGCTTACAATTTTTATTTTAGGTTTTGATTTGGTTTTTTGGGTTATTCATCTATCAATATTGTATGTTCGGAGGGAGTCCTTCGCGACAATAAAGAATGATAGTGAATATAATTTCCACACGGGCTCTATTTGTTTCCATGATTATCATTATTTTCTATTGAGATAACCGATTTGTTAATTTATCTTGATCTATTGATTTGATTATATTACACTGTTTTTATTACTAAATTTCATTTACAGTGTAAGATTATAATTTTTTCCGTGATCTTACTCAGAAAAGGGTTTATTTTTTTAGTTGTTTTTTTAAACAATAAATCACGTTAACTCCCAATATATATTCCAAAAGCACTGGGAATGAATTTTCTAATGTCAGTGGCAAGCTCACACATATGCATTTAAAAAAATGGTATTTAAAAAAAGTAGTTGTATCCTAGAAGCCAACTAAGAAAATGAATATTTCTACTTAATCCCCATACACAGGTGCAGCGAAGCTGTTAAATCGGCAATCATGTCAGTTTCACTGAAAATTCCCATAATAAATAAGTTTTAATAAAACATTGTTGTATTGAGTGAGACAATCCGCTAACTCTAGCGTCTACAAAGTCGCATAGTGGTCACATTTCACTGAAAACTCTAAGCGGTCCAATTAGGTAAAAACATTTTTTTAGAAGCCTCTACTATCTATGACTACGTATCAGTAGAGTGCAGTCCATAACGGCTGAAAAGCTGTGCCTACCTTAACTCATTAACTTTATGAACATTCACATACCATTAAGACCAAACCCATTTTTTTTTATTTGCCCGCTTGCATTACCAATCTTAGGATAAATTCTCCAATTCCCCGTATTTGTGGGCAACATCGACATTCTTTCAAAATATCGAACCGAAGTAATATGTATGACCATAAATTGATGGACGAGTATAAAATGTATCGAGATCATCTCCTGTCCTGATCCTATATTACTCTTCCTCTCCCCCTTCTTTCTTATGTTGTTTATTCCAATAAAACATCTGTACTTAATCACTGGTAGCATAAGAAACTTTGTTGGCTTACCTTTTATATAAATCTGTATTAAAAGCTGTTGTTTCTTACAAATAAATAAACACCCGAACAACTGGTCTGACTAGGTTGAAGCCACCGCGTTGAAAAGCTCAGCCGTCCAATCATCCTTTCCTAAATTCAAGCCTATTGTTCGATCCCTTCCAACATGTTTCTTAACGGTGGGCAGGTCGGATCTGTGTGGAGATAGCTTTACACTTGGATAAGAAGCAACACACGCAACTGCTGCAAACAAAAATATATTATATTTTTCTGTCATATTGCATTGTGTTGCCCTTCCTTTAGCTTCTTGAGCCAACATTTTGGGCAGCCTTACAGCGTCCATCATCAGGGTGAATAATCCAGGACTGCCCAAAACAATGGTTCAAGAAGGAGGAGGGAGCATATCAGTATTCAACACCGCCAAAACTGAGACAACATTATATAAATTCAACCTCAAATCATATTTATTGATTTTTTCAATTTCCTGCATGTACATAATTTAGATTTTATTCTAGACTGGTGTTCGACTGTCAGTCAGTTGATTGACTCTGCCAGTAAAGTAAATGTTTGAAGAAGTTCTAAAATCGTTAAATAAGGCATTGAAGCCACTATTTTATGCAGTGCCAGATTAAGTCAGCGCATAAAAATTTTTTACGACTCTTTGGTAGCGCGAAGAGAAGGAAAGAATATGAATAATGTCGAATTGGCACGTGGAATGTCAGAGGAGGAATGGAAAGAATGATGAATGAGCTATGTGATATAATGGTAAGGAAAAGTTTGGATGTACTCTGTATAACAGAGATAATGAAAAAAGGGAGCGGTACAAAGCAACATAGGGATACTGGTCTCCCAGACCAGATGACGGGCGTATCACTAATAAGCCCCCTCTGTATCTGGTCTGGGATAATATATATTGGAGATAATATATATATTGGAGACCAGATATAGAGGGGGGTTATCAGTGTGTTGCAGCATTACTGTCTCCTAGAATGGTGGAATGTGTGTTGCAATATGAATGTGTAAGTCCGAGAATACAGTAGATCCGATTCAAAATCGGATTGACAAGGGTGTTTTTAGTTATATGCTACGCTCCTGTCAACTCTAAAGGCGATGAAGTGAAAGATGATTTTTGGACTGGTGTGAGTGATGTGATGAGATTAAAAAATATGAATGAAAGGATTATAATGGTAGAGGACTTGAATGGGTGGGTAGGAGTTAGATGGGATGGATTTGAGTCAGCTCTAGGTTTGTTTGGGGATAAATGAATGAACTACAATGATAACAGAATGCTTGAAGTATGTTTAGAGTG